>JACEFZ010018497.1:0-190000 GCA_014155875.1 Cepaea nemoralis
TTTATGGTATCATTTTTATTGCATAGTGAGAGCAACTGGAGAACACTCAGAACCCTTCACCATAAGATCTGGAGTACGACAAGGTTGTGTCCTGTCCCCTCTCTTGTTTATAACATAGATAGACAACATATATAAAGAAACCAGCCAGAGACCGCAAGAACACCGCATGACGAGAACACAGAAGAAGAACCATCTGCAAATCTAACCATTAGAGAACTCCTGTTTGCAGACGACCAAGCACTAATGGCAAAATCAAATCAGAAGCTGAATTACAAGACAACATGAATAGTCTAAATCTTCTTCTTCTTCTTTCGTTCGCTTGAAACATGTCTACAACTGCAATGTCGTCTCTTGTATGAATCTAACAGTCTTTTTTAGTTCATTCAGCGGTCCATAGAGTTTATCTTCCACTGTTGTCTCTCTAGGCCAGAAGGTTCGCCTGGATATGTTGTAGTTTGGGCAATCCTGGAGTATGTGCTCTGCTGTCTGCGACGCCAAACCACATGTGCACATGGCTGAGTCAGTGGTTGCGAAATCTATTGTGTCCTGTTCTGAGGCGCATAAGAATGACCTGTTCTGATCTGTCCATAACGTGGTAGTCGTCTTGAGTAAGGTTTGGAGGCTTTCTGATTGATTTGATCATTCTTTTCTTTTGGTGGTATGTAATAGGCACATCAGGTTGTTCTTCTTTTGCTCCTTCCTTAGCCAATCGATCAGCTCTGTCGTTTCCGGGGACTCCACAGTGGGATGGTATCCACTGTATGGTGATCTTACGCTGACTGCTAAGTTCAGAAAGTAGTGTCCTCAGAACTGGCAATTTCCCAGACAGGAGCGCCTCTATTACGGTCTAAATAGTCTAAATGAAATGTGTAGGGAACATAACATAAAAATTAGCACAAGTAAAACAGAGGTACTGATTATAACTAAAGAAGAACAAGCAACAACGATTCACCTAAACGAACATCCCTTGAAACAAGTAAAGAGTTTCAAGTACCTAGGACGTATAATATCATCAAATGGCAAATCAGAAGACGAGATCGAAAATATATGCAATAAGGCAAACCAACTCATTGGACAAATGGCACCAATACTAAAGAACAAACATATATCAATAACTACAAAGAAAGCACTTTACAACACAATCTACCTACCAACTCTATGTTACCAATGCCAAACCTGGACAATGACAGAAAAAGAGAAAAGAAAAATCACAACAACAGAAATGAGATTCCTGAGAAGAATACTCAAGTATCAAGAAGAGATAAGATCAGAAATGAAGAGATCAGGACTAAAGTTGGGGTTATAGCTGCATTAGATTTTATTAGAAAGCAGCAAGCCAAATGGTTTGGCCATGCAAGTAGGTTACCAGCTAACAGTATACCACAACAAGCAATGATGTACAGACCAGAGGAAAGCAGAGGAAGAGGCCGACCACGTAAAGATGGACGCAGGGAATAATAGAGTCCATGGGAATATCGATACATGAAGCCCATAGCGTCGGCACTTCCCGTATGTGGATTATACTTCACATCGACACCGCAAGGGTACACGAGGAACATGAGGAGCTGAGAGTGAGATGACGATTTCTATTGTGTGGGGGAATTTTGACAGAACAAGGGATAATCACGACCTAGCGCCACCCATTCAGGGCGCCTGAAAGCGCGGGATAGTAATTAGTATGCTTCACTGACTTTGATTGCACTCATTTCTGAAACTTCATTGGTAGGGTATCTATTAGATATAAATAAAATGTTTACATGTTATTTAAGCAAGATCGTTTCTTTTATATTGGCACGTCACAAACGTATTAATCAGTGTTCAAACAAAGAGCAGTATTAACATGAATCAAAGCATTGAAGTGAATGAAATTGATATTTTACCATAATCTCCATCTTTGACAACACTTCCAGCGGATATGATAATTGGACACTTTCCATTGTAGAGGTGCACATTTACCTGCTGATGCCGGTTGATAATCGTGTCCCTGAAATGCAATGGCCACTCTTTTGGAATATACCCTTTCTAAAACTGAGATTTCTTTCCGGCACTGTAAAGGACAAACGATCGAGTACTTTGCTAGCTGATGCCATCTTGGTATTTCCCATCCGATCTTTCAGACGGGAATGGAAACGTCTCCAGCCGCCATTAACACAGAAGATTTGGTCAACAACGTACCATGCAGCATGATCAAGAGATTGCCACTGGACTTGATCATCGAGCTAGACTTGGTCAACTGGATCTATGACCATGGAGATCAGCTCTTACCCCAGAGCACTTGTATGGGTCGCAGAACAGGCAGTTACATACACGGTTGTCGTATCAAACTCTTCCCCCAGAGCACTTGTATGGGTCGCAGAACAGGCAGCTACATACGCGGTTGTCGTATCAAACTCTTCCCCAGAGCACTTGTATGGGCCGCAGAACAGGCAGTTACATACGCGGTTGTCGTATCAAACTCTTCCCCCAGAGCACTTGTATGGGCCGCAGAACAGGCAGTTACATACGCGGTTGTCGTATCAAACTCTTCCCCAGAGCACTTGTATGGGTCGCAGAACAGGCAGCTACATACGCGGTAGTCGTATCAAACTCCATGTACATGCTACGGAAAATAACAACCGGTAGTCTCCATTCCAAGAAGATAGACAACATTGAGAAGTTACGCTTCACAACACCGATATATGGGTGTATGCACAAGGACATGCCGAAATAAAAAGGCAATGAACGCGCTGGCCAGCTGGCAAATAATGCACTAATTCAAACAGGAAGAAGCATGGGCAGGACTGATATAGCCATGGCAGTGTGGACTAATTGACGTATACTGGCAAGACAGACGCTAGCTCGAGTACACAACTTGGCCTGCTCAAGCACGTCAATGCCATCTTCACCATCGTAATCAAATCATCACGGGAACAGTGAGCAGAGATGGTCTTGGCTGGTTGCTGCATCGGAGGACTGAGAACAATATAGAATGCCCAATTTACGTAATGTTGTAGAGAGAGAGAGAGAGAGAGAGAGAGAGGAGAGAGTAGAGAGGGAGAGAGGGAGAGAGAGAGAGGTAGAGAGGGAGAGAGGATAGAGAGAGTACGAGAGAGAGAGAGAGAAGAGAGAGAGAAGAGAGAGAGAGAGAGAGAGAGAGCAATATTGCAAATATCCAAAGTTTGGGTCAACAGTGAACACGAAACCGATACCAACTTTTAATTACAGACAATGGTATGTTAATCTGCATGCAAGCGTGCAACATTAGACGTCAAAGCCTAAATCCGCCCAATATCTGATGTACCTGTAAAGTTAATTAAATTGTCGTCTACCACACGCCCAGGTAACCAACTCTCATTTAACATTCATTGTTCCCGAAATTCATCCGATCCGATTAGATACGTTTTTAAAAAAAATGCCCACCTCGTTCAACCAGCTTTATCAGCCTGGATTATAAGTGTGTTTGTTCGTGGTGCTGGCTTAGATTATTTTTTCCTCTGTGACAGTTTCAGGTGACTTTTTGATGCAGCATAATTTATGCCTGTGACATCGGTTGGGGGTTTGGCAGGTGCGTTTTCCTTTGTGTCTCTTTCTTCTTGCTTTTCTGTTTGTCAGTGATGGCTTTTAGCTTGTCCGTTTTGGGAGGATGTAGTCCTTAGAATGTGATTGAATAGTAAGAAGACACAGATTATGGTCGTCATTTGGAAGAAGGAAATACCACAATGAAATATACAAGTAAATGGGCATATTCTTAAGCAATGGAATCGGTACAGTTATCTCGGAACAGTCATAACATCTGATGGGAGGTGCCTTGGAGAGATTAGAACAAGAATTACCATTGCGAAGGTAGCATTTTGCAAGATGAAAAACATACTGACTAATAAAAAGATATCAATTGAAACGAGAAAAAAAAGTGTTGAAGTGCTACATAGAACCTGTACTTTTATATGGATGTGAAGCGTGGACCATGATCGGTCGAGCTGAAAAACAGCTGATGAATGTGGAATTGTGGTTTCTGAAGAAAATGCAAAGAATATCATGGACAGACAGAAAAACCAATGACCAAGTCCTTCAAGAAACAAATGAAGATCGTAAACTGATTAGAGTCATTAGACGTAGACGATCAAAGTTTTGTTGGCATGTTATAAGAAGAAATGACTTAGTGAACTTGGTGACAACAGGCAAGATAGAAGGGAAGAGACCAAGGGGGAAGACCGAGAAGTAAATGCCTGGATGGCTTGGCCATGTGGCATGGTCGAGACAGGAACACGGAGCTGATCCACGACTCTGGTGATCGAGTGAGATGGCAAAACATGACCACCCAAGCTTTTCGGCATGGCACATGATGAATGGATGGAGTCCTTAGAAGGCCTCATTCTTTGGTTTAGTTGCTGTGTTTCATGTTTTTTGCCATTTCTCTTTTCATGAGCATCAGTATAAGCAGTGGGTATCGCAGTCATTCGCATAACTAAATCTTTGTCAGGTAGTTTGTTGAATTTGTCGGGTCTATCGGATACCTCTTCGAAATAATGTATTGGTTTACGTCTCTAGGTCGTCTAGGTTTTCGTCAACATTCCGGGTGAAAGTGGTTTTCCTTTGAATTTGTTGGTCATTGTGAAAGGGTTGCTGGCTCCAGCTTGAGGTTTCTCGGTCTTCTTTGGTGTGGCTTCTGCTGGCTTGCATTTGGTTATCTCTCTTTTGATCCTTAGTTGTTCCATTTCTGTTTGAATTGCATGCAGTATTTCTTTGTTCCCTTCTTTATTTGAGCCAAGCGTTCCACCTCTTGCAGGATGCTGCGTTGTATTTTTTCAATTTCTTCCAGAAATCTGGAGTTTTTGCCGGTGTCTTGTTCTTGTGGGTACTTGGTTGGCTTCTCAGTCAGAAGTTTGTTGATTTGTTTCTTCAGTTCAGCTATCTAACCTTGAAGATGTTTTTTTTATTGTTTTTAATCTGATAAAATGCCTGTGGCTGTCTCGCACCTCCGCCGTGCTCTCCTGAATGGTGTGTATTTTCGTTAGGCGAGTTTTATGGCGTCTCTGTATCTTTGGAGGTACGGCCAGTCCACGTATCTTGCTCCGTGATTGGTTGATGAGTTGATTGATTGGTTGGTTGATTGGTTGATTAGATGATTAGTTGTGTTGTGTCGAGTTGAGCTAAGAACAGACATCACTGCACTCAGGAAATTCCCATACACTCTTCGTCCCCTTGTTCAGCAGCCAGCGAAGAGTCACACTACTAGTCGTTCCCACCGCTATGTCATTGACAGTTCTCCTGGTCCTCCCTCCCAGTTCTGAGATTCTACCAGAACCCCTGCCAATTACCCTCAATCTCATCATTTCCACATATGTGTTCTCAATCTGTTCCTCTGCATTCTCGTGATTGGTTGGAGAGTTGGTTGAATGGTTGGTTGACTGGTAGGTTGATTGGTAGCCAATCATCTGAAAGACTGCATTTCAACACTTAAGTCCGATAAATTGGCATTCTTGTCGCCTTATGCGTTCTTATGTTCAGAGCTTGTAAATGTCAATATGGTTTTCTTCCAGCTCCACTATATTCCAAGAAACTCTTTCTTCTTTCTTTTTGATTCTGTCTTTCTTTCTTTCCTTCATTTTAGTGACTGCAAAATTATCCATGATGCACACCCTAACGTTGTCACAAAAAGATGCATGTCCTCAAACATATTACTGTAACTTGTTGTCTGGTGTTGTGCCATGGGCTCTTACTGTCTGATGTTGTGCTATGGGCCCTTGTAGCCTGATGTTGTGCTATGGGCTCTTGTAGCCTGATGTTGTGCTATGGGCTCTTGTAGCCTGATGTTGTGCTATGGGCTCTTGTAGCCTGATGTTGTGCTATGGGCTCTTGTAGCCTGATGTTGTGCTATGGGCTCTTGTAGCCTGATGTTGTGCTATGGGCTCTTGTTGTCTGGTGTTGTGCTATGGGCTCTTGTAGCCTGATGTTGTGCTATGGGCTCTTGTTGTCTGGTGTTGTGCTATGGGCTCTTGTAGCCTGATGTTGTGCTATGGGCTCTTGTAGCCTGATGTTGTGCTATGGGCTCTTGTAGCCTGATGTTGTGCAATGGGCTCTTGTTGTCTGGTGTTGTGTCTTGGGCTCTTGTAGCCTGGTGTTGTGCTATGGGCTCTTGTAGCCTGATGTTGTGCTATGGGCTCTTGTAGCCTGATGTTGTGCTATGGGCTCTTGTAGCCTGATGTTGTGCTATGGGCTCTTGTAGCCCTGATGTTGTGCTATGGGCTCTTGTAGCCTGATGTTGTGCTATGGGCTCTTGTAGCCTGATGTTGTGCTATGGGCTCTTGTAGCCTGATGTTGTGCTATGGGCTCTTGTAGCCTGATGTTGTGCTATGGGCTCTTGTAGCCTGATGTTGTGCTATGGGCTCTTGTTGCCTGGTGTTGTGCTATGGGCTCTTGTAGCCTGATGTTGTGCTATGGGCTCTTGTTGTCTGGTGTTGTGCTATGGGCTCTTGTTGTCTGGTGTTGTGCTATGGGCTCTTGTAGCCTGATGTTGTGCTATGGGCTTTTGTTGTCTGGTGTTGTGTCTTGGGCTCTTGTAGCCTGATGTTGTGCTATGGGCTCTTGTTGTCTGGTGTTGTGTCTTGGGCTCTTGTTGTCTGGTGTTGTGCTATGGGCTCTTGTTGTTTCGGTGTTGTGTCTTTGGGCTCTTGTAGCCTGATGTTGTGCTATGGGCTCTTGTTGTTCTGGTGTTGTCTCTTGGGCTCTTGTAGCCCTGATGTTGTGCTATGGGCTCTTCTTGTCTGGTGTTGTGCTATGGGCTCTTGTTGTCTGGTGTTGTGTCTTGGGCTCTTGTAGCCTGATGTTGTGCTATGGGCTCTTGTTGTCTGGTGTTGTGTCTTGGGCTCTTGTAGCCTGATGTTGTGCTATGGGCTCTTGTTGTCTGGTGTTGTGTCTTGGGCTCTTGTAGCCTGATGTTGTGCTACGGGCTCTTGTTGTCTGGTGTTGTGTCTTGGGCTCTGTAGCCTGATGTTGTGCTATGGGCTCTTGTTGTCTGGTGTTGTGTCTTGGGCTCTTGTTGCCTGATGTTGTGCTATGGGCTCTTGTAGCCTGATGTTGTGCTATGGGCTCTTGTAGCCTGATGTTGTGCTATGGGCTCTTGTTGTCTGGTGTTGTGCTATGGGCTCTTGTAGCCTGATGTTGTGCTATGGGCTCTTGTTGTCTGGTGTTGTGCTATTAGCCACTTGACAGACATGGGAGTAGCCAGGGATTTTCACGTATTTCTGTCTCGCTATAGTCTGTTTTCAGTTGACCTGTTGTGTAACTGTCTTTAACTCTTTACCTTTACATATTGTCTTTCAATCATGGTTACACTATCTGGTACCTGACAAGTAGCCGGTTGTTTGAAAGCAAAAGAAGGTAAAATATTAGTGGATAATGGGAAGGTAATTGAAAGATGGACAGAGTGTATGATAGAGGTATATGATGATGATGATGATGATGATGATGATGATGATGATGATGATGATGATGATGATGATGATGATGATGATGATGATGATGATGATGATGATGATGCAGATTAGAAAGAAGACTGAACTGCCAATGTGAAGGTCCACGAATACTGAAAGTAGAAGTTGAAAATGCTTACAACAAATGAGGATAGGTTAATCATTGAGACAAGTTAACATCAATTTTGAAGAAAATTCCGAGTTGGCAATTTGGTAAAGAAATGAAATAAAAGTTATAACGAAATTGTTGAATGGCATCTACAACAATGGTGATCTCTTGAAATCTATTATCATAGCTCCACCATAGGAATCTGGAAAAGAAGATTCTGAAGGACATCACACGATTAGTTTCATGATTCACGTGACTAAAAATACTGATGAGAATTAAATGAGAAGGACAAGAAATAAAATAAAATAAAAAATTGGAGGTATGTAGTGTGAATTTATACAAACAACGCCATATTAACTGAATCAGTGTCAAACAAACAAAAGTAGGTTTGGACAAACATGGTGTACATTTAAATAAACAAGTGTTATAGTGTAAATTATTCATCCCATCTCATCGGTGTGCCATGCAGATAAGCGTGGGCCGTCATGTTTCGCCATCTCACACAATCACCAGAGTCGTGGTTCAGCACTATGTTTTATTTATACCATACCTCGTGGCCAAGCCATAGATGTACAATATTTATATCTCTGCCCTACCCTTGTTTTTCCCCCTCAATCTTGATATCTATTTACTGAGCTTTAACATTGTGGAAGATACCGCGAAACGAAACAAATAACTACTGTCCAAATGGGAGGTCACACAAATGGGAGATGGTTCTTTGTATCAACCTAAGCATTAATATGGCGGAAATACCTCACGATTGGCTGCATAGTTACCTTGTCCCACTCCTAAAGCCAGGTAAGGCTCTCGAATCTAACACTGCAAAACACGTATGGCAAAGTCCTCGAAAAGATAGTAGCACGCAGACTCCAGGGACATTTGAAAAGTCGTAATCTGCTTCCCCAAGGTCTAGGGAGTTACCGGCCTGGAAAAGACACCTGGGCCAATGCTGCAACTTTTGCATTTGATGTCTACGAGGGCTTCCAGGATAAACAAGAGACAGTGGCGGTAGCTCTTTACCTGGAGGACGCGTATAACAGGGTCAGGTATGATCGGTTGATATACACACTGTTGGACATGGAGGTCTGCCCTTGCCTTGTTAGATGGGTTGCGGCAGTCCTTTCGAGCGTAAGGTTGCACTACGCATGGGTGCCTTTACTTCTGACCCATATACTATTATACCTGAATTGCCACAGGGATCTGCCTATTCCCAAGAGCTCTTTAATGTCTACACTAGCAAAATCGCAGCTATTGAGACACCAGATGTGGGTAGAATCTTGACATTTGCAGATGATGTGCTAGTGTACAAACAGGGCAGAGACAGGGCCAGTTTGGCGAAAGACTTACAGGTGGCAGTAAATGGGGTGGCAGAGTGGTGCAGGGACGCAGGGGCCATTATAAACCCAGACAAGGCATCGGTCCTGTGGTACTCCCTGGATAACCGGGTCGTCAAGGCAGATGTCCCAGGTATTTTGTTGAATGGAAGTCCTCTTAGGCGAGAGAGTAAATTGAAGTACTTTGGTATCACCTTTGACAGGTGTTTGTTTAAGGATCATGAGGAGGCATAAAAGTGGTGAAGCTGGTAGGGGACTTAATGCATTGAGGGCTATACCAGCAACCGGAGTATACCAGAAGATGCTTTACAGGCTCTTTCAGCAGTTAATAATTTCTGTCATTGAGTATGGTTTGGGGCTGCTGACAGTATCAAAGAGCCAGCTTGAAAGATTGGAGCGCACACAGAATGCCACCATGCGGTTAATCCTGGGGTGCACAAAGGACACACCAATTATATGCATGAGGCATATCCTGGCGCTACCAACAATGACGGATAGGCATAGGGTCCTTCAGGCCAAATGGTACCTGAGAGTTGCTGCAGATAGGGATCACCCGCTGCATGCAGCCATGGATATGGTCAAGGGTCATAGACTACGACTAGGCAGGTCCTGGATGGCACAGTAACAGTGGCATTCCGGTGGCTAGAGGAGACTACTGCAACACACGTTGTATTCATTACGGATTCAAAGAGTATGCTTAGTAAGGTGGAGAAAGGAATGTTTAGGGTGTTATGACTCTTGTCTCTTCGGAGGTCACAGATTGTGAGAACTGTATGGATATTTTGCCCTGGCCATGCAGGGGAGCTGGGGAATGAACATGCTGATAGGCTAGCAGGGAATGCACCTCTTGGTGGCAGATTGCCTATAGACAAGGGGAAGGCGGTCGTGCGCTTGTGGGACCAGGTGGAGAAGGCGGAGGAACAGATTGAGAACTTATATGTGGAAAGCATGAGATTGCGGTGGATCGGCAGGGGTTCTGGAAGAATCTCAAAACTGAGAGGGAAGATCATGAGAACTTTTAATCAAATAGCGGTGGGAACGATTAGTAGTGTGACTCTTCGCTGGCTGTTGAACGAGGGGACGGAGCACTATGGGAATGTCCTGAGTGCAGTGATGTCGGTTCTTAACTCAACTCAGCTCAACTGGGAGGTCACGTTTGGCGATATATAGGGTGAATTGTTAATGACTGTGCAGTGTTCGAAAATATTGCCGGTTCAAGTTTTGTATTTACCCTCAGTAAAGTTCATGCAACATAATAGGTAAATACAAAACTTGGACCGGCAATATTTTCAAACACTGCACAATCATTAAAAATGCACCATGTATCATTCGACACTGAATCATTCAAAACTAAAGAAAGAACGATTTAAATGAGCAGAGATCTATATCTGTGGTCTATTGACTACATTAAAGCATTTCATAACGTGAAACTTAGAGAAATAAGTAGAATGTCGGAAAATTAAAACATTGATGAATAATATCTAATAATAATAATCATTTTGTTAAACATGTATGGCAACAAAGTCAGTCATAAGAATTGACAACCAATCGGAAACTGTTTAACACATTAAACAATGCGTTAGACGCGGTTGTGTGTCCGATCTGTTCAATTTATACCGCAAAATAGTGGAGTGGTGCAACCCATGCAAAACACGATAAGAGTATCCATCGGTGGATATAATGCAAACAACCTGCTACACGATAATGTCACGGTTTTATACGCTGAAAACAAAATACAATTACAAGAATTCATAAATTGCAACGGAAAGTCAAAACAAAGGTATAATCAAAACAATGTGTTCCCGTAGTGAATTTAAATAATGAAGACACAAACAACTTATTGCACGATTTGTTGCCTGGCATATTTCCATGTACCTCGTCAGGTACATACTGCAGAATTCACACAACATAAAGTAAAGTAACCAGATAAATCCTTCAAGCTGAAATATATACATGTTAGCACAGTAACTACAATTGTCTACCACAGTGAGTTAAACGGACTATCATGTCTTTCTGTTTGCACAAAATTGGTATGTATATGTTAAACATGATGGCTTCTGCGAACATTAACAATCGATTATTTAGTGTGTAAAAAAAACACAGACACACACACGAAACGCATTGTCTCTATTAATCACGTGATCGGTTTCCAAAATGTGCCGTCCAGTCGATGACGCAGGAGGTTTGTGGTGTGTAGGCCTGGCCAGGCCCCATCACTTTTGTGTAGTATCTTGTCAATCCAATTGGGTATGTGTTCGACCATCGTGTTGTTCAACTGCCTCTCTGATATGCCGACATAGGTTGACTGGCATCTGCATGTGAATCGATCAATCGACAGACAGACAGACAAACGGACGGACAGACAGACGGACGGACGGACGGACGGACGTGTATATTTACTGGACGGATGGATGGATGGACGGATGGATGGACGGATGGATGGATGGACGGATGGATGGACGGATGGATGGACGGATGGATGGACGGACGGATGGATGGATGGATGGATAGATGGATAGATAGATAGATAGATAGATAGATAGATAGATAGATAGATAGATAGATAGATAGATAGATAGATAGATAGATAAGACTTGCATTATAAATTATTCGTATTAAAAGAAGAACGATACACAGTAAGCATATCGGGTACGAATGTTTACTTCCGCTGATACTGCTGTAAAGAAAACAGCAGCGACTGCAATTTTTCGGATAATTCATGCAGGTTCAGAGACATTGCTTTAATGCGACAGTTCTAGTTGTGTTACTTACAGAAGATGGATGGTTTTAGTATCGAGCAAGGTAATTATACACTGGGTAGCTTATTTTTGGCTTAATAAATATGTAAAAATAAAGCAGTCTTAAAACAAACAAGTTTTGAAGTATGATGATGAGTTCAGTGTGCAGATTACGCACAGGATCATAATTAATAATAGTAATACAATTACAATACTGTTACATACATCTGATCATACACAATAATTCACAAACCATTAACTACTATACTAATTAGCATATATAGAAAATATTTAAAAATTGGGTTTTTACTTATGAAATCATGACAGTTGGATACAGCTTGACAAGATGAATCCAACGGTATCTCAATGAAGACTAGGTTAATTCTATCTAAGTAACTTAGTAAGTGGAGTTATTAATAATAATTTAAATATTTTTGTGTCTGATCTACAATCAGGAAGTGCGAAGGAATCTGAGTAAATGAGATGATTCTAATCGCGGCTCAATAAATTGGAAGCTAAGAAATTTTACCTTCTATTATTACTGTGGCTTGTTTATTTTTAAATGGGCAACATAGTACCACATCATTGTGTCTGGGTTGGCGAGGCCTAACTTGACATATTAATTATTATCTATTTTTCGATAGGATGTGCCGTGACCTAATTAATAATTGAAGGGAGGCTCGTTTCGCAATAGAATTGCGAATAAAGAAAGATTATATTCGCAATAGAATTGCGGGAAGTAACAAACATGTCACAGCGTCTGCTCACTAGTCAATTTTAGTTCGAGCCATTAAGAAGTCTAAGAAGGTGGTTAATTTAAATAGGAATGTTCACTGTTGCAAGTTTAATTCTGCCAAATTCAACGTAATTTTTAATAATTTTCCAGAATTGGTATCCCCAATACAAATAACGATCCCTGCAAATAATTGTGTCCCCAGGCGAGTTCAAGAATTGTTAACTTTCGTTTCTGTACACTTACTGTCACCAGGCATCCATGTTTGTTTACGTTACTGTCCTACTATATATGTCCTGATAATTCTGGTCTAAGCTGACAGTAAAATGCTTTGATCATCACACTTTATTCGAGTTTCTCAGTTCTATATTTTAGTTCCTAATGTGTGATATTTTGACGTAATTACTGAAAATGAATATTACTTCCCCAGCGGGGAATCGAACCTCGAGCTCCCGCATGACAGGCGGTGACACTTACCACTACGCTACTGAGGACACGTTAATAGATCAACGAAAAATTATCATATAGCTACACTCATAGGAATAATCACGCGACCTACTTCTACTGTGAATATAATTTTTCTCTATTCGCAATTCTATTGCGAATAGTCACTTCGATAATTGAAAATGGCCGCCAATTGTTTATTATTCATTAAAAGTCTGCCACATTGCTAATGAACCTGGCAAGATGTATATTTTATCGAAGTGATTATTGACAGACGGGGTTCGTCACATGACCTACATTTGTTTTCAAATACATTAAATAACAAGCAGGCATGGGTACGTTTGCCTTAACCGGAAGTGTCACAGAAAATGTTCCGCAAAAGACGTCTGCACCACCACCCACCTCCAAAACTCAAAAGTCCGACAACTGTCATTGCTACTACTATGTACTACACTAGTTAGTACTACAGAAGTCTGAAGAAATACCACTTGTTTAATAACTTAAAGATAGGAGATAATGATGAATATAACCGTG
The DNA here is from genome assembly GCA_014155875.1 of Cepaea nemoralis. NCBI lineage: Eukaryota > Metazoa > Mollusca > Gastropoda > Stylommatophora > Helicidae > Cepaea > Cepaea nemoralis. The sequence continues at coordinate 13,344 of JACEFZ010018497.1, forward strand.
GAACTGGTAAACTGAGAGCTATATATATATATATGCTGCAGGTGTGTCCAAGGAAAACTATTTACTATTTAGGCCCACATCCACTCCATTTGAAGACAAACTCTTGGCTGTGGTGTGGGTATCTATCAACCAGCTCAAGTTGACTGCTACTTTCTTTGGATTTATTTATGTCGACGTCTGGAAGTGTACAAAAAAGAAACAATGAACTGAAATTAAATTTGAACTGGCTTAAAAGCTTTACATGAAATATTTCAAATACAAATAAACTATTAAAGTACATAACATATCTCTTTTTATAATGAACATAAGCTATATTTCTTCTTGTCTGAACCTCTTAGGATGGAAGTGCACCACACACACCTAGTTGTTATGCATCTCAAAGGTCAGTATGTCCGACTTAGGCATGCATTTGTGTACGGTTAGCTTCCTCTGAACAGATTCCACCCAAGGTCACAAGTCTACTCCCCAGTCTAGATCACTTCCATCCAGGCTATCATTATCTGAGCCAGGTGGTAATAACCAATATAATTATATCCTCAGAGATAAGGAATACTGGAGAGACTTTGAATAAGGAGACCATCAAACTGATGGATAGATGTTTGTATGACCTTACGACAACAGGCAGTCCTTCTCTGGATGAAACAGTGATGAAAAAATTTAAAAGATTTTGCAGGTAAATTTGTTTAATGCTTATTTCAGTGACAGCATAAACCATTTTTTGAAGTCTCGTTACATGTTATTGATTATTTCAATCACAGTATAGATCACTTCTTGAAGTCTATTTATTTTTTCATGGTTGTCTCGAACATGACAAACCATTTCTTAAGTTATAGTTATATTTTAATGTTTGTTTTAATAACAGCACAGACCATTTCTTGAAATTTTTTTATATTTTAATGTTTGTTTTAATCACAGCACAGACCATTTCTTGAAGTTTTGTTATTATTTAATACTTGTTTTAATCACAGCATAGACCATTTCTTGAAGTCTCGTTACATTTTAATGGTTATTTTAATTGTGGCATAGACCATTTCTATGACCCAAGATGTTATAAAAAAAATAATTGCACGGGATGGAAAGATTTACAGTAAGTATCTCCAAAGAGAAAAGGCAAGCAAATTTAGACTATAAGCCTGTGCTTTCAGTAATATGGGACACTAGTAGTGGAGGATCTGATTACTGAATGTCTAGCACTGTGGTAGTGGAGGATCTGATGACATAAGTCTCGTTAGCACTGTGGTAGTGGAGAATCTGATGACTGAGTCTGTCTAGCACTTTGGTAGTGGAGGACCTGATGACTGAGTTTCACTATCACTGTGGTAGTGGAGGATATGATGAGTCTTGCTATCACTGTGGTAGTGGAGGATCTGATGACTGAGTCTCGCTATCACTGTGGTAGTGGAGGATCTGATGACTGAGTCTCACTAGCAGTGTGGGAGAGGAGAATCTGATGACTGAGTCTCGCTATCACTGTGGTAGTGGAGGATCTGATGACTGAGTCTCACTAGCAGTGTGGGAGAGCAGAATCTGATGACTGAGTCTCGCTATCACTGTGGTAGTGGAGGATCTGATGACTGAGTCTTGCTAGAATGCTTCTCTGTGTGCCCAGGGGTCTGTGTTGAAATCGCCCATCAAGGCGGGGACATTTTAATTAAAATGGAATCACACGTCGACCCAACCTAAAACGGTGCCAGGAAATGTTCTGGCAAGTCAAGATGCCCAGCATGACAAAGACTCCTTCACCAACTAAACACTTCACCCACTGACCACTCCACCCACTGACCACTCCACCCACTGATCACTCCACCCACTGACCACTCCCCCACTGACCATTCTGCCCACTGACCATTCCACCCACTGACCACTCCACCCACTGACCACTCCACCCACTGACCACTCCACCCACTGACCACTCTACCCACTGACCACTCCACCCACTGACCACTACACCAACTGACCACTCCACCCACTGACCACTCCACCCACTGACCACTCCACCCACTGACCACTACACCCACTGACCACTACACCCACTGACCACTCCACCCACTGACCACTACACCAACTGACCACTCTACCCACTGACCACTCTACCCACTGACCACTACACCAACTGACCACTCCACCCACTGACCACTCCACCCACTGAGTGCCAGTTGGTCTGCACAAATATGGGGCTAACACCATATACCCATAACCCTCAGGACATGGGGAAAGTCCTTGACCTTGTTTTACTTACTTCCTTTAATAGTTCTAATAATTTATCTTTGCTATTGGCATTGTTATGTCCAATAATTTTGTTTTCTTGATTGTGGTCTTATTTTTCCAATGTCTTAATATTTCAGAGAATCTGATGACTATGTCCGATATGCATTTCTTTTGATAATGAGGCAACTTAACAAGAAACACTCTGAAATTCGGCTGTCAGCGTTTCAAGTTGCCGATGAGTTGTTCAATCGATCTCATGCTTTTAGAGAGACCCTGGTTAATCATCTGCAAGCATTCCTGGCTCTCACCACTGGTCAGTGTTGGAAAACTACATTTTCACAGAAAATATTTCTTTGTCTGCATGTTTGTGTGTGGTTATCATGATAAAAGGATGGAGAAGTAAGGCACCTCTAGCTCATGGGACAACTTGGGCAAGGTGGAGTACCTGTTTAACCCCCTTGACTGTGGTAGCTTAAAACCATGGCAACATGTTGTAATTAGAGCTGGAGATCAGCCCACAGATAGATGTTGGTTATGCTTTCAAGTTTCACAATGGTAGGCAGAGGATCTCTTTATAGAGACAATAGCTGTGGTCACCAACCAATATGCTGACTGCCAAGAAAAGCAATAGCAAACTACCTTCTTCACAGATACCTAGCAAATCAAGCATGAACATTACAGTTCATTCAGTACACAAGATAGAAGGATGTGGATAGACATGATAATCAACACAGACTAAAGGAAGAAGGAGATATTGATAAATATGTACATGGCAGGAGGTTTATACCCTCCTTCTGTATTTATCTCTTCTGCACTATAGCCCTCTTTGTTCAGGTGGTCTCGAGGTATGGTGTCCGCCTTGAGTGCTGGAGGTCCAGGGTTCAAGCCCCAGTGAGGGTCCGGGATTTTTTCACGTGGACTTCTAGTAACAAAATTTCCTCTGGTCTCTGGGTAGTGAGATCGGACACCCGTGTGTATTGTTGTGCACTTTAAAAATCCTGTGGCAGTTGGAAATCGAAAAAGAGTAGCCCTGCCCTGGCAAAATTTTGAGTTAAAAATCTACCCAAAGTATTTCAGGATCCTCACCGGTGCTACGGAGTTGATGCACTGAGCTGAGGTTCTCCAGACTCAGGTTTCAGTTAGGAATAGAACGGTGCACTTATGGGTTACACCTGTGTGTCGTGATGTTGATCCGTTGACTAAACTAAACTTGTTCAGCATTGCTAAACTTGTGTTTGTGGGATGTGTGTGTTGCATTGTTGACAGTAACAAAAGCACTACTGTGGCTTGAGTCATAAACTACACCTGTGCATGCATACTTCTTGTCCTTCTACCAGGAAAATCTCCCAGTGAATTATAGTTCCATGTATATTTAGTGGTTCATTGAATATAACCCAACATTTCAATGCTGATTCAGCACAAGGACAAATATGTCACTGTGCTTGACATCAGACCGCCATGATGGATTTTAAATGGGTGAGATTAGGGTGCGCCTATGGACAGGATGTCCAGAATGCAGTGAGGATAGTTTCAGCTGAACTAGTCACATAGCCCACTCAGAGTTGTCTTATAGTTTTGTAGTTCATTCAGATGTAAGCCTTATATAGGCACTGTCTCTAGGCATTGAGTTGTAATTTTTTGGCAATGAAACACTGGACAATGAATCAGTGGAGGAAACATGACCAACCTAAGTCTAACCGCAGCCAGTCCACATGTGCCCTGCTGAATCATGACCTGGTCACATCCCAGGATGCCTCTCTGCAGACGTGAAGTTCAGGTTCCAGTCATGCAGACGTTGCTGGTGTCTAAACTTGGAGAGGGGAAGGAGAGTTCTGCTATACAGTCCCCATAAAGATGGTACTTTGGTACTGGGTTGAGGGAAAAGGCTCTAGACTGCCTTCCATAGACGCAACCCTTTTTCAAAGTTCAGACAATCTGAACATCAGTGCATACTGTGTTGCTATTTGACGAGCTAATTATTTTCATTTCATTTTATAGTTTCTTTACACAGGGTGTTTGTATGTAGAACAGCTGTTTGTTGGAGAGTATGTTTTCCCTTTGTAAGTCGGAAAACATACTCTCCAACAAAAAGCTGTTCTACATAAAAAGTGTAGTGAGACTTTACAAACATCCTGAATTTCAATTTTTGTTTTAATTACATTAAAACATCGTTAAGTAGAGATGAAATTATGTAAGTATGTTTTGTCATTGTTTGTTTGTTTGCTGATGAAAGCTGTATTTCGACAATGTCCTTTTTGTTCTCATAAGGTTTATCACTGCCACATTCAACCTTTCTTTATTCATTTCATGTTCACATATTATATTTATTGCACCATTCACATTGCATTTATCACAGTGTTCAGATAGTATTTTCACACCATTCACATTGCATTTTCACAACATTCTCAATGCGGTTTCACAGTATTTAGATAGTATTTTCACACGAGTCAGATAGTATTTTCACAGCATTCGCACAGCAGTTTCATAGCATTACACAGCATTCACATAGCATTTATCACAGTATTCACACTGCATTTTCACAGCATTCACGTAGCATTCACATTGTATTTATTTTTAATGAAGGTAATTAATTAGTTAACGAAGGTAAAGTTAGTCTAATGACAGATACTGCCCGTGGATTGTGAAGTGTTAGGATCTCACATATTCTAACTATAGTGTAACTCATAAGTGCTCCATTCTATCTAACTCAAGCCTGAGTCTGGAGAATCTCAGCTCAGTGCATGAACTCTGTAGTACCGGCGAGGATCCTGAAATACTTTGGGTACATTTTTAACTCAAACTTTAGGCTTTTTTTTTAATTTCTAACTGCCAAGGTTATTTTTTTTTTTTGGTGTGTGCAAAAATACACATGGGCATCCAATCTCACTACCCAGAGACCAAAGGAAATTTTGTTACTAGAAGTCCACGTGAAAAAATCCCGGCCCTCACCGGGGCTTGAACCCGGGACCTCCAGCACTTGAGGCGGACACCATACCTCAAGACCACTCAGCCCCCCTCTGATTATAATTATCTGGAGCCGCAGTGGCACAGAGGATAGCATGCTTGCCTGCTGGCCCGGTGGTTATTGGTTTGAATCCTTGTGAAGTTGGATTGTGTTTCATTGACCTAGCTCCCAGGTTGATTCAGCGTTAAATGGATAACATACAATCACCTTGGAAGTCAAGGCGGTCCCCATGATGGGGACTTCAACTCCTACCCTGTGCTTTTTGGTGTAAGAGTATGGGACTAGCACCATATACTACATATGTCACAAAGCGTGAAGAGAGGTCCTGTAGAGTTCTTGCTTACAGTTACCGACTTTATGAGGTCAGGTGGCTCTGTGCTCACAGGTGAAAGAAGTGCCCGAGGGTTCTGGCAAAGGTTGGTGGACAGTGTTTGGTGCAGGAGAGCCTGGCATATGATACCACTAGGCTGACAATGGAGGTGGAAACAGTCATGAGGATGTTCAGCTGGCTGGAGGACAAACAGCACACGCATGTCATAAATGTCAGAAACTCACAAAGTTTGATGGAAAAGAGAAAGACAGGTATGCTTCGGGCAGAGTGGCAGGTTTCCAGTCAACAATCAAAGATAGAGAGCATCTTTTCAACTGGACATGCTTATGTGGGGGGAAAAGATCAGGCAGACAGATTGGCTGGGTCTGTACCCCTTGGTGGGGTATTGGTGCATGATAAGGCAGATGTAGTCGTGGCCCTTTGGGATCGTGTGTATAGTGCAGAAGAACGAGTAGATCATCACTACTGGGAGAGAATGATGCTGCAGGGAGTGACCAGAGAATCTGGCCAACAATTCAAAACTCTGAGATAAGGCCAGACAGACACATAATCAGACTGCTACTGGTACTATTAGTATTAGGACTCTTCGCTGGCTGTTGCAGATGAGGACAAAGGCCATATGGGAATATCTCGAGTGCTATGATATTGGTTATAACTCAGCTCATCAACTCAACTCTGAGGCTGGGTCGAACCCAGAGCAGTGGAAAACACTCTTCCCGCTGCTGGACACCAATATTGGTATGCAAGCTTACAAACCACTATGCTACCATTGTTCCAATTAATGTTAATTTATTCAGTCACATGGGCCAATCAACTGCCTGTCATTCTTTGTCTAGAAACAGAGAGTGAGAGGCCACTACCGCCTCCCAAAAGTGCAGCCAAGAAGCTGAAAACTGATGCTCTTCATGCCCTCCAGCTGTGGCAGGACAAGTATGGGCAGGGGTATAAGAAGCTAGGTGTTGGCTACAACTATTTGAAGAACTGCAAGCATGTAAGTCAGCCAGAGGTTTCAGGTTGTGCAAGGCTGCAGCTGTGTTTGTTCTATGTCTTTGATTGTGTATGGGAGATTGTCTCTTTGTTTGTTCCATGTCTTCAAATGTGTATGGGAGATTGTCTCTTTGTTTGTTCCATGTCTTCGAATGTGTATGGGAGATTGTCTCTTTGTTTGTTCCATGTCTTCAAATGTGTATGGGAGATTGTCTCTTTGTTTGTTCCATGTCTTCGAATGTGTATGGAAGATTGTCTCTTTGTTTGTTCCATGTCTTCGAATGTGTAGGGAAGATTGTCTCTTTGTTCCATGTCTTCGAATGTGTATGGGAGATTGTCTCTTTGTTTGTTCCATGTCTTCAAATGTGTATGGGAGATTGTCTCTTTGTTTGTTCCATGTCTTTGCATGTGTAGAGAAGATTGTCTCTTTGTTTGTTCCATGTCTTCGAATGTGTATGGGAGTGTCTCTTTGTTGAGAAATCAGCACCAAAGTCCGACTGACTAGCGATGGGGGTTGAACTCACTACCCCGCCATCAGTGTGCTGGAAGTTTAAACGCAAGGGCATTAACCCTTTAGCGGGCAAAGCGTCCGGGAACGTTTCTACCCACGAACAGGCAAACCGTCTGATAGCGCCTATGACTATTATGCATTGTAAAAACGCGATCTCTTGGCTTTCCGAGACTTCCGATTGTCTACTTTCGGTTTTGTCAATAGCTTGACAACGTGGCCGCCATTTGCAAGCATGTACTTTGAATTTGAACGGATTTTTAAAATAGTTTTTGTGGTTTTACGCTTTGTATTTCAAAATGGATTTCGATGATTCTTCAAGTGCTAGCGGAGATTTCGCTGGGTTCAATTTAAGTGACAATGAAAGGCACGAAATTGACTAATAATTGGAGCTAGATATCAGTGATCAGCGTTACTTTGCATTAGCAGTCGTGAGCCGGACTTTAAAGAAAGTGATTATGATTCGGAAAATGTGTTTGTAAATTGCTGTATAGATGACTGACAATCACAAACAATATGTTGTATTTTGTAAATATTTGTGTTCATGTGTGGATTAGTGGCGTCATTCACGTGAGTAAAATATTCTGCACACCCTTCCTTTTGCTGTTTATTTGACTAAAATCTGTTGACTAACAATTTATATGTGATATTTTTACTAACGTAACCCAAAATTTTACCGCACCTCAAAATTCTTCTTGCCCGTTCAGGGCTACAAAATAGACAAATGTGTGCCCGGTAAAGGGTTAAACCACGCAGCCAAGTAGACCGCTTATAAATATGATTTTGAGAGTAAATGTGAAATCCTGTGAGATTAATTTTATGAGTTTTCTGTTTGTTACTTTCAGTCTTTGCGATTTATTAATTGTAAAAATTGGGTTGTGCCATAGCAAATGTGACACAGTTTTAATTGAATTTGATGTAATCTTAGATTCAGATTGTGATGGTTGTCTGTGTTTGTTATATACAATCTTTGTGAATTATAATGATTGTTAGCGTTTGGTTGTGTCATTTCAACAAATGAAATAGTTCTGCAAGAAACAGATGAAAATTATACAATTGATTAGAGCAGTGGTTCTCAACCATTTTTGGTCCATGCCTCCCTGTACCATATGTTCAGAATGTCATTCCTCCTCCGCCTTTTCGAATTTCCTCCCTATAAATCCCCCCCACCCTTACACAGTATATATAAAAATGGAAGCTAAATTTAATAACACATACTAGAACAAGCCTAGACATCTACATAAAACGTGATTTGCGGGTCTACTTACATTATAAAACGAATTTCATTAGGGCGAGAAGTACAGAATCGTAAAATTTAGAGGGGAAGAAAATATCAAGTAACTTGTTCTTGTATTAATGCAATCTTGAAATGATCTTAATCCCCACCCCATGGGAACCCTAAAATTGCCCCGGGGGGAGGGGAGGGGGGAATTTCCATACCGGTTGAGAACCACTGGATTAGAGAAATTAAACATAGACAGTCAAGATGTTTTAGGGCTTGTTATGAAGAAATATAAACTGAAAACTTAGTGACAACTGGCTATCTATTGGAGAAGTGGCGCAGGGAAGACAAAGAGGTACATGCCTGGATGGCTGGGCCACATGGCATAAGAACACAGAACTGAGATGGCAAACCATGACTTCCTAATCCCATTGGTATGGCACATAATGATGATGATAGTGAATGGGACATGGTTTTAAGTCAATTTGATGGGATGTTATAGTTGAATCAGTGTCTCTTGTTTTGTGTGCTGATAAAGGCTTCCTAGCTATAAGCCCATTCAATGTGTGCTCTTGTAAAGATGACCGGCTGCGCTTTCCATTATTGTTGATCTATCCATAGATTCACATAGTGATGTTTTTCTGTGTTTATTGATTTACTCATAAATTCACATAGTGATTGTTTTCTGTGTTTATTGATTTACTCATAAATTCACACAATCATGCCTTACTGTGTTTAATTTACTCATACATTCAGATAGTGATGTTATGTACTTGTTAAGGCATTCATATTTGTGCTTTCAGGTTGATTTTAATGACATCAGAGCACAGAACCAGGCGGAGAGACTGCGGATTGAGAATGAGGAGAAGAGGAAGAAGAAGATCATGGCGGACAAGTTAGCCAAAGTTTTGAAGGACATTTCAGGTATTCTGTTCTTGTTGCATGTATTGTTATGGTTTTCTTCATTTGTCTGCCCATAGAAGTTTCAGCATGTATGGCTGTAATGATCGGTTTAAAACCTGAACCGATTTCCAACTCCTGAGCATTTTGATCTGTTATCTGCTGGTGTATCATCCTTGTTTTTGTTTTGTTTGCTCCTTGCTTTAACTCAAGCGTAGTTTCTAATGTACAGAATTGATTTTTGTGTGTGAATTAGCTTCCCCTATTACCAGTGTCCCTCGCCATCAGTCAGACCCACTCTGACTTCTGAGGTACTTGTAATCAGAGGTGAACATTGTTTTGAATTAAGTATTACACTGACACAGATAAAACTATTATGGAAAAAGAAATATATATTAATGAGGGAAAAATTGGAGGTGGTGGACAATTTTGAATATCTTGGAAGAATGATCACCAACAATGGTGACACAATGAAAGAAGTTAACCCTACCAGACCGCTGTACCAATTTTTCGGTAATTTCTTAATCTACCGATATACCTAATTTTCAGTATTTTGCCTAGTACGTGAAAAAATGCGTCACAAACTAAACATAACCAACCAATCATGGTCACACCTCATGGTTAGCCATTGCAAATGTCTGCCACCAAAGGTTTTAATTGATTTTGTGTGGTTTAACGCGAAAAAATTCTGAAAATTCCCAATGAAACGAACGGCTGATGAACCAAGCACTACAACAAGAAAGCGAAGTAGGTCTAGGCTTTTCACAGTCCAACAGGTGGTCGATACTTTTATTTATTCAGACTGGATCGGCACACAAAGGTGGAATATTGGTGCTAGATGAAAGGTAGACCTATTTTCTACAATGTCTCCAAGTTACATCTTATTCTAACCACGTGTTTGCATGTAACTAACATTTTTCTATATCATGTTGGTTTTTTCTCTTTAATGCTCAGGAGCCCAGGTAATAGGGACAGTTAGGTTCAGGGCCTCAGGTCTGGTAGGGTTAAAAGACGAATATCTATTGCTCTTCAAAGACTAAAACAACTGAATAAATTGTGGAGAGGGACAGATATAACTACAAAAATTAGATTTTTAAGAGCATGCATCTTTCCCTTTATAACATATGCCAGTGAGCCATGGACACTTACTAAAGAATATCTAAGAATATCTTGGGTAAAGAAAAGAACAAATGCATCAATACTTCAAGAGCTGAATATTGAAGAAGGTTGGCTATTAAAGACTGTCATTATCTTAAATTAAATGGACATTTGGCTCGCTCTTTCAGAACAGGGGTGAAACAATCATACACTTTCAAAGATCGAACTCTCACACGCAGCCACGTGAAGTAAGCCTTTTATTCATGGTAAACTATTTACATTAAGTACATTCGTGAATAGTTGCATTATCACAATACGAAGTATATACATTAACACATCTTATATTAATACAACATGACTCTCTATCTCTCTGTCTCAGGCTCAAACACAATCCACTGTAGTAGTCAGCCATGCTATCTCACTACAGTTAGAGAATACACGCATAACCCTCTCTGTCCTCCTGTCTCGCTATCCGCAACCCGTCTGCCCAACACAGGTAATCTTGGTCAGACCTTTCCTTCTCGCCCCTCGTGCGTCCCGTGTATCACGATGACCACTGAGCGGCAATTGCGTGGTGGCTAGCCTGTACTCTGCGACACCTCGCTGCCAGTGGTGTTGACTGTCGTAAGTTGTCGTTCACCTACAGGCTATGGAGATCCTGACACTCTCCCCCGCCCTCCTGTATGAAAGGGTAACCTTTCATCATATGGGTGGTTATTCATAGTCTCAGTTTATAATGCAATTATAAGTCAGGATCGAACAGCAACTTATCCTGATGGATTGTAATATGGTAGGCCTATATTTGTAGGGTGCTATCTGCTTGGCAGTGATGCATGATATATATATATACTTCATTCAGTGCTGCCATTAAGCTACTTCCATCAAGTATTGTCCCCTGGTTGGATTAGTACTTCATTTGACAATGGAATCAGCACAGACCGGAAGTTAACAGCGATTGACGCTATCTTTCAAGCTACGCACCTCCTCACAACAAAAACATGTTAGGCTTTAAATCATCAACTTGAATGTCGATTTCAGAACCAGAACACTAACCCATATGGCCAGATATTCTAATCCTCGTCTGTCAAATTTAGTAAACATCGTCCACCTCTAGATGACGCTACTTGGTGTTTTGTAGTCGCTTTGACGACTATGAAACAAAAAATATATGCATGTACCAATTTTACCAATGTCAGATTGTCTCCCCTTAGGAACAATCGTAAATAACTATGCTGGGTAATTTCAGATGCTTTCAAAAAAATAAAGTACATTTGTTTTCTTTCTTCTAAGTGTCAAACGTTTGATCTTTATTTACAATAGTGACATGCCTGGCACTATTGAAAAACCAAGAATCAATCGATGATCCTTAGATCACAGAAAGTATACATCCTTTCTCTCAATTTCTCATATGTAAATTATAAAGTCAAAAAATTCATTCACTCGTTCATTCATACTTAACTATTTCTGTGTATAGTCTGCTATAATGTTAATTTAGAAAAACAATTGGAAAGGAAACGGAAGTTAATATTGTGTTTACACGCTCCTGGAATACACACATTTCTTTTAAACAGAATATTGGATTATACTGTTCTATGCAACGTTGTCGTTTATGTAACACAGTCCGTCACTCAATTAAAATATTAGCACTGTTCGGTGGAGTTATAAGTGCTGGTACTACTCAATATTAACCCGTTCTGGAAATAAGGTGGAGTTATTTCACAATGTTAATAAGTACTGGTACGAGCTACCCACGTTCACTCCCTATCTCAAACATGTAGTTAATTCAAAGCCGGACGAGCTACCCACATTCACTCCCTATCTCAAACATGTAGTTCATTCAAAGCCGGATGAGCTACCCACGTTCACTCCCTGTCATGATCTTAAATTATATGGACATTTGGCTCGCTCTCTCAGAACAGGGGTGAAACAATAGTACACTTTCAATGATCGAACTCTCACGCACAGCCACGTGAAGTAAGCCTTTTATTCACGGTAAACTATTTACATTAAGTACATTCGTGAATAGTTGCATTATCACAATACGAAGTATATACATTAACACATCTTATATTAATACAACATAACTCTCTCTCTCTCTCTCTGTCTCAGGCTCAAACAAAATCCACTCTAGTTGTCAGCCACGCTATCTCACTACAGTTAGAGAATACACGCATAATCCTCTCTGTCCTGTCTCGCTGTCCGCAATCCATCTGCCCAACTCAGGTAATCTTGGTCAGACCTTTCCTTCTCGCCCCTCATGCGTCCCATGTATCACGATGACCACTGGGCGGCAATTGCGTGGTGGCTAGCCTGTACTCGGCGACACCTCGCTGCCGGTGGTGTTGACTGTCGTAAGTTGCCGTTCACCTACAGGCTATGGAGATCCTGACAAAGACGATAAAACAAAGAAAATTGAAATATTTTGGTCACTTGAAACATCACGAAAGTTTGGAGAGAATAATAATGGAGGGGTATATGCCTGGGAAGAGAGGAAAAGGAAGGCCAAAGAGAAGATGGGTGCAGGATGTGGCGGATGATCTTCAGATGGGTGTATCGGACGCAGGACATCTTGCTTATGATCGAGAGGTTTTCCGGAAGGTTGTTATGGGAGCGCGGTTCTGCAAAGGACATGCTACTGAATGAGTGAATTACACTGACAGTCTTGCAGAGGGTTACATATCAACCATATAATTTATTTACATATACAGCTGTTGCAAAAATTCACTTGTAAGTTTTTGGCTCATTATGTCAGTTATTCACACATATGACGATTGCAAAAATTCACTTCTCAGTGTTTCACTCATTTGATAGCTCTGTCTCCAGTATTCTTCAGTTTTGTGACATCCAAGACAGTGGACATGCAAGACAGTGAACTGATGTCTTGACATTCTGTAGCTAAATGTGTGCCTACACTATTTATGATTTCATTCCGTTTTATAATACACTTAATATTCACAAAGTGCACATTAGTAAAATATTAATACTGTATTTGATTTTTCTGCAGAGGTAAAACCCGAGATTGAAAATTGTGCAAGAGAAGCTGAGAGTTGTTTGCAACTCCTTTTGCCCACACTTGCTGAGTTTATTTTGCCTGTTTGTGATGAATCCACTGGTGGAGCACCCGAACAATCCACTGGTGGAGCACCCAAACAATCTACTGGTGGAGCATCCAAACAATCTACTGGTGGAGCATCCAAACAATCCACTGGTGGAGCACCCCAACAGAGGACAGATACAGCAGGAATAAATGATCCACCTAAAGAAAACATTCATAATGGCGGAGAGTTGGATCTGTCAGCAAATGGATGTAGTGTAGGCAATCCTAGTTGGACTAAGGTTACTTCAAAATCTACGGACTCAAAAGGTAGATGTTCAGAAAATCACCAGAGTAAAAATCCTATTTCATATGGTAGGCCAGGTGTAAATGATTCAGAGATTTTAAATGAAATTGATCATAGAAATCATGGCAGCAATGCTGGGTTGTTGCCTCATGGAAGTTCTGTGTGTGTTCATAGCAGTGAAGCTAATGTGAGAATGGCATCCGAATCAAATGTATTAGAGGAAGAAATTGAGGGATCTACTAAACATGAAAGTTCAGATGACAGTGATACAGAGGATGATGCAGATTATGACGCTGAAGAGATGGATGCTTGTGAAGATAATCTCCATGCACATGGTGTCTTCAATCCTTCATTCAGCATTGTTTTAGAGTTGCCTGCCCCTGGCCCAGTTTCAGTCCAAGTAACAACAGACAATAGTGACGTTGTCCGCTCCCTGACAGATGCCAGTAAATTAATAACCAATAACTACCTGCCAAGAGTTATAAGATGGCTGGAGGTAAGTATCTGCCTGTTGTCAGATATATTGTCCGTACAACAAGGTACTAAGTGTATTGTTTATACAGTGATAGATTGTTTACAGTACTTATTATGCCTCAGCGCAGGTAGCAATGGTAATCAATGGTACAAGAGTGACTAACATGCTTGCTTTCCAGCCCGGTGATCACGTGTTCAAATCCTCATACCCTGGGAAGGTTAACCCGGTCAACAAATGCCCGCAGAAGTCGGATGTGTTGGCCTAACGGCGCAAGAACGCTGCTTTGCTGTAAACAGGCACAACGCAATCACGTCCGGAAAAAAAACTCCGGATGAACGCAGAAGAAATCCTCATACAGATGAAAAAGTTAGTTGTATATTCTTTATAATATGTCGCAAGTTAGTTTATGTTCTTTATAATATGTCGCAGTCAACCCCAGCATGTTTTGACTCTTTGTGATTTCTTGGCAAATTTACTTTCAGTAATTTTCCAGTGCTTGTCTCCCTGGCCTAGGGGTTAGCGACTTTCTCTGTAATCCCGTATATCCACGAGAGGAATGTAACTTGCGTGAGAATCGGTAGCAGTTCTCGCCGCGTTGGTAACTTACGGGGTATGTGAGCCGGCCACTCAGAAAGCATTGGCAAACTACTGAGCGTAATCTTGCCAAGAAATCAACAATCAGCTGAAATATGCTGATTTTGACAGCGATGTCCTGTAAAGGATATGCGAAAATTAAAAACAAAAAATTTGTTGCCATTGCTTTCTGAATGACCGGCACCCATACCATTGAACGAAAACCAATGCAAGACTGTCTGCATCCATACAGGTAGATTTTTTTCAATGCATCTAGGCTCCCAGGTCAACCCAAAATAAAATAGATACCAGGACATGACATGGGAAGTGAACATGACTGGCCTGATATTGACAATGTCATGGCTGCGCGGTCACACTTGTGTTTGGGTTTAATAATCCAACACTGTGATTGTATTATTCTTGGGCTCGTTCGTATTTGTAGGATACAGATAGTTGTGTTTAGACGTGCATCCTCAAGTAGTTGATTGTACCACCACATTTTGAAGTCATGAAGTATATTGACTGGTTACTGTTGTGTTTAACAGTTCACTTCCTTGACTGTCATACTAAGAGTCACAGAGTAAGAATTCAATTCGATTCTTGTAACCAAAACATGGTATGATTTCATCTCATCATCTATTAATACTTCATATAGTTTCATTATACGTTTAAACGTTTAACAATTCACCACATCGTGCTATCAATCATAACCACTCAAATAACTAACACTTAAAAAGGGCAACTAAAATCTGTACACATAACGGTACGGTGACTGGTGCCATTGTGACTACGAGCCTGACCAGGTCTGCTCTCGATCATGGTCAAAAGTAGAGTGTCTCTTCCAGGAGAGAATTCCTTTCTGAACCTGGTCGAAACTTGTGCCTCTAGCCTGCACCAGCTGCTGTTTCGACCGTGAGCGATGGCCACGGACAATTGGTCCATGACAGACATCACCCATTGATTGCCGATTGGTCAATTATTTATATTACAAAATATGTGACTCACGTCTTATACCTAATACACCTTAAGTTGCCAAGACAAAATAGGGCGACAGTGAACATGTTTGGCCATATTAAGTAAAAATAAATACTGAAACATGCTGTAACAACTGGAAACATTAATGGAAATCAGATAGAGGAAGACAGCGAGAGAAGATTCCTTTCATGATGGCATGAAAAATGGCACATGAATTCATGAATTCTGCTGGATATCAAGAGATGTGGAGAAGCATGGTTCCCTCATGCCAGTTGGCAAGGCACATAATGATGATGATTAACCATGAATACCAATGAGCCCCTTAGGTGGAATAAAATGATAAAAGCAATAAACACGTAGTTGTGAACTGGTGACTTGAATTAGAACAGATGTCATTTGATTTTAATGTTCATGATAATAGGCTAGAATGTGGTGAAACTAAAAGTAGGCTTTGGAAGACTAGAAACAGTGCTTCAGTTGTGAATTTTACTTTGTTGAAAGTTATTCTATATTAGATCATCATGTAGCAGGCCCTTGGCAGAACATCACTCTCATAAGAGCACTCCAGGAAGACTCTTTATCTGATGCCAGTTCTTGTGCCTCATGCATTTTCATCCACAGGGTATCTTTAGTGTCCTAGATCCATCGTTGTGTTGGTCTTCCTGGGAGATCTGGTCAGTTTTTTAATAAATAAAATGCATTTTGATGAACAATAATTGTTTGCTCAAATATTGAAAGATTATCAGGCAATTCCAGCCATTGCTATGCAAACAGAAGGACTTCCTGTTTAATATTAGACTTCTGTGTGGATAACATACTCCATATTTGAACAGTTTGTATTTAGTATCACAGCCAAAATATTATTTTAAGCTGACTATAGAATAAATGAGGCAGGCCAAGAGAGGGATCTTGCTGCATGGGCAACACAAGGTCTCTGCAATTCAGTCTAGGCTTTGTGCTATGGAGAGGTATAACTCCATCCATAGTCCCCACGATGGGTTGTAGTTATTATGACTTTTTTTGTGTTAAATCACAATGTAACAAACTATCGTCTGTCAAGACGGCAAGGTGCCAGTAGTAGTATCAAATGATATATAACTCCACAGTATGCACTTGACGAGATGAAGTGAACTATGCCAGGCAAGAAATCGTGCAATATGTTGTTTATGGCGTTCATCTTAAATTCATTAAGGGAAAACATTGTTTTAATGTTTTAAAAGTCCTGGTTTCAGTGAGGATTTGAACACATGAACACAGGAACAGCAGACAAGTATGCTAGCCATTGCTCTACTACAGCCTCAATAGTTCTAATACTGGGAGGTTTTCTTGCATTTTTAGTACTGTGACAGATTATTTCTCTTAACTATTTGAGATTTTTCGTTGTTTCTTACCTGTTTAACACCTTAAAAGATTATTTATAGTGTGTAATTTATGGTGTGTTTATTTAAAGAAAATTTATTGTTTTGGGGACAGAATATTTATAAAAAATATGGTCTATTATAATGAATTATATGGAACATATTTTCACTGGGGTTTCATCAAATGTTTCATAAATAGGAAATGTTGGTTGGTATCCATTTCACAAATAGGAAACATTGGTCGGTATTCATTTGATAAATTGGAAATATTTGTTGGCATTCATTTCGTAGCCGGTCTCTCTGGCTGTGGGGTTACAACACTTTCTCTCTGTAATCTCGTTTATCACGCAGAGTCTCGTAGCGGAGCGAGAGCTGAGGCGGTTTGACCCCCGCTCGTGACTTGCGGGATACTGAGCCGGCCGCCCAGAAAGCAATGGCAAACTACTGAGCGTAATCTTGCCAAGAGATCAACATACAGCTGAAAGATGCTGGTGTTGACAGCTAAGTCCTGTAAAAAGGATATGCTTAAAAAAAAAAAAAAAAAAATTCATTTCATAAAAAGAAAACACTGGTTGCTATTCATTTTATAAATAGGAAACTTTGGTTGGTATTCATTCTTGTGTTGGCTCTCTTTTCTTGAGCAGATTCTGGGCAAGAATGGAGCCCAATCAGAGGACATAAAAGCAGCTATTGATCTAAAACGGAGTCTTGAAAACATTAAAATAAAATGCATGGACTTGAAGCTGGTGACTATGGAGACAGAGAAGTTGCAACAAGTTGACATCTCAGGTAGGCATTTTGGAGGTTGTCATCTCAGTTAAGAATGTTGTAGGTTGACACCTCAGGTAGGCATGTTGCAGGTTGTCATCTCAGGTAGGCATGTTGCAGGTTGACACCTCAGGTAGGCATGTTGCAGGTTGACATCTGAGGTAGGCATGTTGCAGATTGACATCTCAGGTAGGTAAGTTTTAGGTTGCTATTTCAGGTAGGCAGCTGGGTAACAAATAATAATATAAGCAACATCAACTTCATTAAAATATCAGGTAGCAGAGACATGAACAGAGAAAAATATCAGATGACAGAGAAATGGAGAGTCATCAACTTCATTAAAATATCAGGTGACAGAGACATGAACAGAGAAAAATATCAGATGACAGAGACATGGAGGGTCATCAACTTCATTAAAATATCAGATGACAGAGAAATGGAGAGAAAATTATCAGATGATAAAGAAATGGAGAGTGAAAAATATCAGATGGCAGAGAACTGAAGAGTCATCAACTTCATTAAAATATCAGATGACAGAGAAATGGAGAGTGAAAAAATATTAAGTGGCAGAGAAATGGAAAGTGAAAAATATCAGATGGCAGAGAAATGGAGAGCGAATATATCAGATAACAGAGAAATGGAAAGTTATCACAGATGTCACAAGATCACAGTTGTTATCACAGTTAACAAGACACCTAAAGAAGAGGAAATTAGAATATAATGTTTAATGGCTGCTTGCAACAAACACTGCATTCCAAACTTACATTTTTCTTCTGCAATTAATGAAAAAACGCGAAGAAGAATCAGTCAGCTTTACCAGAACACAATCACAAGTGTCAAAATGGACGTTGCTGCCAAAGCCTTCGTCAGCATGCAAACAACAAACACACACAAACACAACTATATGAACAACTCTATGTAAAAATATATATATCTAAAAGTTACTCATATGTTTCCTTGTTATGGGCATGACACATGTGCGGTTGAATACTGCTTGTATGGTTATAACAATGTCGCTAGGCCAGAAATGTTATTAGTTTGTTCTGCAATAAGTATGTCACTTGTTTTTCAAATCATAATGCCTTGTGTTTTCCAGATGATGAAGATGAGTTTGAAGAAGTTCCAGAAAAAGAAGGATACGAACCACACATACCGCATCATCTCAGAGCAGAATATGGTAAAATGTTCTAATTAAGTTAGTTTAGTTTAGTTTAGTTTAGTCGTTGGATCAACATCATGGCACATGGTTTAACCATAAGTGCTCCGTTTTCCTCCTGACTCAAGCCTGAGTCTGGAGAAACTCAGCTCAATGCACGAACTCTGTTGCATCGGCGAGGATCCTGAAATACTTTGGGTAGATTTTTAACTCGAAATTTTGCCCAGGCAGTGCCGTTAGGCTACTCTTTTTCGATTTCCAACTGCCAGGGGATATTTTACGTGCGCAACAATACAAGAGGGTGTCTGATCTCACTACCCAGAGACCAGGGGAAATTTTATTACTGGAAGTCCAGGTGGATTTTTTAAATAAATCCCGGTCCTCACCGGACATGTTAACCTGAACCCGGGACTTCCAGCTCTTGAGGCGGACACCGTACCTCAAGACCGCGCAGTCCCCTCTCTAATTAATTTATAGTTATACCTGAACAAGTTCTTGTCTCCGTCATTTCTGACAACCTTCTAGAACTTTGATGGATTGGGCAGGGGTATATACCAGTGAAATTTATAGTGATGTTATGAATCTCTGTCATAGTGATGTTACGAACCTCTGCCAGAATGATGTTATAAAGCTGCTGCTATTGTTGTCAACTGTGTTGTTTTAAAGCAAGTTTCATTGTCACTATAAGTGTATTTTGGGTCATATCTGCTCCAACAGGACCATTACAGCAGCGCACTAACTACCAAGCCTCACTGACTCCCCAGAAATAATGTCCTTAATTTGTATTAACTCCTTCAATCCCAGAAAGCTGCAGCAGCTAATCAATGGAGGAAAGAAGGATCACAAATCTCATGTGTACTACTTTCACAGGGGCCAGTAATGCCAGCCTGTTAATAGCATATCTAGAGAGTCCTCTCTGTGGAACCCCAGGGCAAACAAAATGGTGTTTGTCCATCAAGAATGATGATGACCATTCATTTCATCCAGTGGGGTTTAAAGTATGGAGCCATGAGTTCTAAGATGGCTGATCAGGCCTATTTTGACTTGAAATGTTCTTTGAAAATGTGGGCAAAGAATGCTCTGATATTTTAATGAGGAGGATCTCCTGCAGCGGTTTTTTGTCCAGTCTTTTTTTTCACAGCTCTTGCAGTCCTGTTTGCTTCACAAGTGACTACACCCTTGCATAATGATGTACGCCACAAATTTTGGTTTTTGGCAGCTGTCTCCCAAGTTTCATGATGAATTCCAAAAGCTTTCAGTGAGATTTTCAGAGTGTCTTTAAAGCGTTTCCTCTGGCCGCCTTGGGAAAGTTTACCACAGCGTAGCTCACAGTAAAAAAATTCGTTTAGGAAGCCTGTGATCTGGCATTTGTGTCAAGTGACCAGCCCAGCGATTCATTCTTCAGCGATCTGATTCTTCATTAGTAGGGTGTGGATACTGGGCATGGATGCTCTTTCTAGGACTTCAGTGTCTGGGATCTTGTCTTGCTATTTAATCTTCAATAGCTTCCTAAGGCAGACTGCGTGGAAGTGGTTTAATTTCCTAGCATGTCGCTGGTAAACAGTCCAGGTTTCACAAGCATATAGCAGTGTGGGTAATACAACTGCTTTATAGACTTTCAGCTTTGTTTGCAGGCTAAAACATGGAGATGAGCATTAGAGACAGAGATGAATGATATAGGGAGGACATGGATGGTGCTGCAGGAGACAGGAGGTGATAGGATGGTTGGCAAGAGATTGTTGAGGGACCATGTTCTAATGGGGAAACAATCAGAAGAGGAAGGAATGCACGTGCACACCTTGGTGTATACACATATATATGTATATGTGCGTGCGTGCACGTGCACTTACACACACAACATACGTAATGAATGAAGGGTGGGCAGGCAGGCAAGCATACATGTATGTAATATGTATGTATTTATGTAAGTATGTACATACATACATTCATATGTCTGTCTGCCTGCCTGCATGTTTGTGTATGCATGTAAGTGTGTATGTATGTATGCATGTGTGTGTGTGTTTTATTTTTTTCTGCCTGCTTAATGTTGAAAAATGAATTGTTTGTGTTTGATGTAAGTTTACAGCATTCATTTTACAATGTTATTTTGTTCAATGTAAATGTAACATTCATGAAGATAACTGATGTGTGAAAGATGAGTGACTGGAAGGGCTGAATGTAATTCACACCTGTCTGCTCAGTTTATGTTTGAAAATAAAGTTTATTGTGTGTTTGTTCAAATACACTGCACTTCAGGTATTTTTTTGTTACTGTTCTCTGACTAAATGTAAGAAGTACAATCACACATGACCATTGATTGTTACAAACAAAGAGTAGCCAGTCAGGCATGGTGTGTTGCTTGGGATAGAAACAGTCAAGTGGGACTGTGTGTGCGAGCATGTTGGCCAAGTTATAGGGAACAGTGCTGATAATGTCATAGGCACTGATTGGATGATGGTTTGATGCCTGGGCTCATCACCTGCTAAGTGTGGAAAATGTTCCCCACCTACTCCTACGTGCATTCTGGCCTACAGAATGTGATAACCATACCACATGACAGACACAGCAGTTTCCTGCTTTGGGACAATGTTTTTTAAACGAGCATGTTAGTGAAGTTGATAGGAAATGAAGTTGACAGGGAATTGCGCTGCTAATGACACTTTTTTTAAAATTTAAATTTAGGCTGGTCTCCTTGTGTAAAAACAAAAAAAATGCACAAATCATTGTTTTACTTATGCTGTAGCTGTTAAAGTTATCTGATGATGATAAAGTCCTGGTGTAGTTTTAATTTGGGATATCTGTAAGAGGTGCCCTAGATTACAGTGCCTGCCCCTGGTTTGTGCTGACCTGGTTCAGTTTGTAGCATGGACTGTGTGTTTTAACAAATATGAAAAGGGTGGTATGCTTCAGTGAATTCTGTGAACATAAACAATGCATAGTAGTATGTTATGAGACAGGCGGGCAGACTGACACAATCACACACACACGCGCACGCGCATGCACATACATGAGCACAAACATAGACACTATACAGGCATAAGCACAAACATAATACCCACATACACACATATGAGGACTAGTGGAAACATTCTTGTTACCAAATTTGCCATTTTCAGTCAATAAATGGAGGGAGGTGCAAGTGATAGCGAAAGATAGAATGGTCGGACATGAGTTGGATATAGGTTTATATGCCGATAGGGATATAAATGGAAGAAGAAAATTGAAGTAGAATCAAGTCTAGTGGAAACATTCTGGTTTTCATTTTAGACTCATTGTAACAGTGTAACATTTGAGTTTTTCAAATGTAAAACAGTACAACGGTCATCCAATGAAATAAGTTTTCTTGTAGGTTTAGACATGTCTCCAGTAAAACCTGGGTCAAGCCAGTCTTCTGTGAAGGAGAAAGTCTCCCCTCTCTTGGCTGCAGGAAAGGTTGGATTGGATAAAGGCAAACTGGCATCCATGAGCAAAGACTGGAGTATAAAAGACAGAATTATCACAGATGATGCGTCAGATCCTACATCCCTGGCTGCTGCTCTTGCTAATGTCAGACGTAAGAGGTGAGATGCCATCTTGCTGTGGCCTGGTGTTTCTATTGAGTTTGAACATTCAAATAAGTTAATATTTCATAAAGCCAGTTAACATGGTTGCCTTACTAACCATCATTTGTGAAATTTGAACTTATATTTTTTCTATAGCTTCATCAAACCAACCCAAATTCTGAAAAGCCAGCGTAGTTGAACATCTTACCAGATAACTTCTTACTTCTTTGCCTGAACAGTGTTGCAAGGAATGATAACAAGTGATTCAGAATGATAGACAGCCATACCAATATGCTTGCAACAGTGAGGTTCTCGCCAAAGGATGGACAAAAAGATCAGAGATGCCCTCACAAGTTTGCAGTGGCTACACCGGGGGAGATAACCCCAAATTATAAAATGCAAATGTAAGGGAAAGGAAGCACCTGAGGAGATTATGATGGGTGGATGACATTCATTCTGTGCTTATATGAATGAGTGGAAAAGATAATTGTCAAATTAGCCAGCCTGAAAGACCTATTTCCTACAACGAAAGAAATATGAATACTAGGGTCAGTGTTCCCTGATCTATCCAGTAGATCAAAAGAGAACTGTCAGAGACACAGCAAGAAGATATTGATTGTCAAGTAGCAGTTAATTTATGTGTGGTATAATTTCAAACCGACCCTATGCTACCAATCTCAAACCTGGACTTTATCCAAATTACACCTTCGCAAAATCAACACCTGCAAAATGAGATGCCTGAGGAGAGCTGCCAATTTAACAATCCGAGACCGAGTAAGAAATGCTACTATCAGACAGACTGTGGGATCAACACCTTGTGCCACATTTATTGAAAGACAGAAGATCAAGTGGTTTGGCCATGTCGTTAGAATGCAACATCAGCAACTACCATCACTGGCCTTACATCAAAGATCATCTGCGACGAGACCACGAGGACGTCCAAGAAGAAAATGGATTGACGACATCAGAGACATTGTACAACCACATGGAATGACACTATCCAGAGCCACCCACCGGGCGCTGGAACGCAAATTATTCCTCCCCACGACGCTTGACGGCAGAAGTGGAAGATGATGATGATGATGATAATAATTTCAAAATGAATAAATGTAGCGCTGTTTGCATATTTGGGATGAAGAAAATGTTAACCAATTATTCTCATTCCTAAAGTTTGTCTTCTGAACATTCCTCATGTCTCATGTCAAACCGGCTCTGTGGCAAAGGGGTTACGAATGCAATAAGTAATCCCACATACTATGTTCAAAACACAGCTGCAGGCAATTTGGAAGCAGACTGCCTTCCGTTGGTTTCCATACAATGGTATGGTTCCATCGTTAAAAAAGCAATGGCAAACTACTGAATGTAAACTTGGCCAGGAATCATAAACAGCCAAAAAATGCTGGAGTTGACTGCGATGTCCTGTAAAGGATATGCATCTAACTTGTCATTTTAACTCATGTCAAGCATACTTTCCTAGAAGAAACAACTAACTGCTAACTTTTCGTTATCATTTATACATTCAATTTATTTAATTGTTGTCTTGGTTTTGAAACATCAGCGGTGAAACTATTTTAATATTGCCAGTTATAATGTTTGAATGTAGATCAAAAAACTTTTAGCTACAAACAAAATCCTGAAGGAAAGAGTGAGAGAAAGAGCAGGGGCCTGAATATCTGGATGGTGGCATCCCCCTGATATCTGGTAGTGACTTCCCCCTGATATCTGGGAAATGATTTCCCCTGATATTTGGTCAGTGACTTATCATTTGTGGGTAGTGATATCCCTGATATCTTGGTAGTATATTGGATGCTCAGTCCTCTTGAAGAAGGACACAGACATAGAATGTCCTGCATGCATGATACACATCTTATTGCAGTTTGAAATCGTGAAGTATTAGGCAGCACAAGCTGCTGCGCTGACAAAAATTGAAAAATACAATACTTATTCACAACAAACATGTAAAGTAATTTTGGAATCTGTCATGCACACAGTGGGTGGTGCTGTAGAGTTGGGACACAGAGATGAGAACCTACTCATGTGTGATCAGAAGAAGGGCATGATGTGCCTTGAGTGCAGTGATGTTGATTTTTGTTGATCAGTTATAGGCATAAATGTCTGTGAATATAAATGTTATCGATGGGTTCTAAGAATATTTTGGATACAGAAAAGAACAAATGCAACCATACTTCAAGAACTGAATATTGAAGAAGGTTGGCTACTAAAGACGATAAAATAAAGAAAATGTAAATATTTTGTTCACTTGAATGGTCATGAAAGTTTGGAGAGAACAATCATGGAGGGGTATATGCCCGGGAAGAGAGGAAGAGGAAGGTCAATGAGAAGATAGGTACAGGATGTGGCAGATGGGTGTATCGAATGCGGGACATCTTGCTTATGATCGAGAAATTTTCCAGAAGGTTGTTATGGGACTGAGGTTCTGCAAGGGGCATGCTACTGAATGAATAAATGAATGAATTAATTAACTAATTAATGATTTAATGAATTACAAAAAGGGATCAAAAGGCAAGAGGATTGACTTCATTGCACTGGGTTATATCCCATTTAGGACGCAGAGGTGTTTCCAAGGCACCAGGGCCGGGTTATATACTGGCCAGACCTATTGACGCGTCCTCGTCGAGCGTCCTGGGCAACAGGTCCCTTCGGGGTCCTGGCTAAGGTCAGTAGGATCGCCGATTCCTCCGAAGTTGGGGAGTGTGTCTGCCTGTACGGCGAGGAACCACCAGTCTGCACACCAATAAGCCAGACATGGGACAACGGATACTCACGCAAACCTCAAGTCCTGTATGACACCACACTGATGTTGGACAACAGGATGCCTTCATCCGACATACAGGACTTTGCGTTGGAGCTCAAGCCAACGAACACAAGCAAGCAAGCATATCCCATTTGGCTCGGTCTCTTTCCGCACAAAGCACAAACTCCATAGCTCCAGCCATGACCCCCCAGAATCTCCTGAAACGAAGCAGTGTAGCCCAGAATCAAATCAATCATCTTAGGGCTGTGAGGCAGGCGATATAACCACTTCGCAATGGAGACTCCTTAGTTAAAGAATAAATCAGTTTAATATATTGCTGTGTTGTCTTCTGTGACATTCTAGACAGTTCTTTGTTGTATTCTTCTGTAGCTCAGAGACCCCAGCAGCAAGCTCTCCTGCATCCTCCTGTGCTCAGCGCACAAACTCAGGAGGGCAGGCAGTCACCACTGCTCCAGTTGTATCCTTTGGAACAGATCTGGCCTACTGGGAGAATCCAGATAAGATAGAGGCACCAACGGTTGTCAAGTAGGTGTCTATTGTGTGTTATTGCCCTTTGTTTCAGCAATACACTCATTTCATACTTGGTCGTGTGCAACTTGTTGAACTGGGAACTGTTGGTGCTTTAGTTCCGTCTCAGTAGACAAGCAGCACACTCATTCCATGCTTGCTCATGAGTTCTCCTAGTGGGAAATGCAAGACTTAGGAACTGACTGTCTACCATCACAGGGAATTGTTGTGACTCTCTTGCAGTCTTGTAATGTGGTAATCTTTATCATGGTGGCATTCTTAGCATAGTGGCATTCTTTAACATAGTGGAGACCATCATGTATCCTCCCTTCATTAGCCATTGTTTGCCTGTGGTGTCCCATGTAGAGATGAATGTCCTCTCTTCATTAGCCATTGTTTGCCTGTGGTGTCTCATGTAGAAATGAATGTCCTCCCTTCATTAGCCATTGTTTGCCCGTGGTGTCCCATGTAGAGATGAATGTCCTCTCTTCATTAGCCATTGTTTGCCCTTGGTGTCCCATGTAGAGATGTCCTCCCAGTATCATTTCTGGCTGTAATTCTCTTCTCTGTGTGTTGTTAAGTCTTCCTACTATTTTGTTCGCCTTGTGGGTTCCAGACAAGAGGTTTTCAGGTGTTCTCACTGTGTGTCCTATCCAGCACCATCAGGTGTTCTCACTGTGTGTCCTATCCAGCACCATCAGGTGTTCTCACTGTGTGTCCTATCCAGCACCATCAGGTGTTCTCACTGTGTGTCCTATCCAGCACCATCAGATGTTCTCACTGTGTGTCCTATCCAGCACCATCAGGTGTTCTCACTGTGTGTCCTATCCAGCACCATCAGGTGTTCTCACTGTGTGTCCTATCCAGCACCATCAGGTATTCTCACTGTGTGTCCTATCTCGCACCATCAGGTGTTCTCACTGTGTGTCCTATCCAGCACCATCAGGTGTTCTCACTGTGTGTCCTATCCAGCACCATCAGGTGTTCTCACTGTGTGTCCTATCCAGCACCATCAGGTGTTCTCACTGTGTGTCCTATCTGACACCATCAGGTGTTCTCACTGTGTGTCCTATCTGGCACCATCAGGTGTTCTCACTGTGTGTCCTATCTGGCACCATCAGGTGTTCTCACTGTGTGTCCTATCTGGCACCATCAGGTGTTCTCACTGTGTGTCCTATCCGGCACCATCAGGTGTTCTCACTGTGTCCTTGTCAGGGTCTTAAACCTGGCTCGTTATACCTAACACATGTGAGACAAGTACAAGTACAATATGATTGGACTTGAGACACAATGACACGAAGTTCAATGGATTTATTTAGAAGTCACATGCACCACGATCTAGTTTGGCATGTGATGATCATTACAATACATATACAATGCATCAATACACTTACAGACAACCCACAGCTTTACAGTCTATCTCACAAGATGTACAAGCACTCGACTTTCGGGCACAGAACACAAAGCCTTTCTCTACCCACACGTCCTGTCTGGTCCGAGTACCGAAGCTGTCTGTCTGTTTCTCGCAAAGCGCTTGCCCTCTGTGGATTGACGTCACGAGGACCGCGTGCGCCTTGCTTTGTCCTTGCCTGACCGCTGGCTATCGCGTCAGCCAGCAACCTGCGGGCAGGTAACTAATACTCGCCTGGCTGGCGTAACGATGTTCCTGCATCCCGGTTGGGGACTATTCGCCTGGCGGGCGTAACGATGTTCCTGCATCTCGGTTCGAGATTCTGACACGCTCCCCCCCCCGGGGCTTCTTCATGAAAGATCTCATCTTTCATGTATACTCTCTATATACATACCGGGTTAATATTTTAACCATGTCAGAATCGACCTTTCTGTTGTTATATACATTGGTATAGAAATACATAAGAATACATATATTGGCATAGAAATACATAAGAAATGCAAGTTGTATTTTAAGCCATGTGGTGTTCAATCTTTACCACTTGCCAAGTTTCATCCTCTCGATGGATGATCACCTGAGTTGCAATATTGACCCAGTCAGATCGGTAGCACCAGCTTTCAAAGCAACTACCTTGCAACCTCTGAAAAAAAAGTAATAATATGCTCTTTGTAACAAAAAACATCTGGTAAGACTGTAATACGGCTTTTATATAAGCCGCATTCAACGGTCGAGCTCTGACCTCATTTGGCCAGGAGCTCTTCTGTCGGTCTACAACGTCGGTAACCCTATACCATGCCCAGTTGATGAGTTCCTGGAGTGTTAACAATCTGGCAACAACATGGCTATTTATATACAACACATATTCAAATACATTTCAATTTACCGCCCTTGGTGTAATAATGTAATAACAATTAAATGAAAGGGACATAATTTCGAAAACTATCAAATCTAATATAATACAATTATTCTTCTATTTCTCAGCGTCATAGCTTGATGTTTTTCCATACTAGCGAAAAAATGTCGATAGTATGAATAAGTTAATCAAGATATGATTCTAAGATTACACTAGTTGAAAAAATCTTAATACACAACTCGTGTATTCGAAATTGGTGATTCATAAATATTTTAGAAGCGTCATAACTTTTTAAGGTTTTGTTTGTCGTCTGCTAATTTTGAACTAAATTTATAAATTATCCGGAAGTACACACGAACAGCTGATGTTGAAAATTCTATAACACACTTGTTCCGGTCTGATGTAGTAATTTGGAATGTAACCGTTCTGATAGTTCCTGTGTTCGTTGTTTCGCTGGAAAACTTCTGGATTTCGATTGACTGCAGTGGTGTAAATGTCAAAGTTAGTTCACTCTTTCATACACGGATTAAAATATCACTGGATATGTTCCAATCGCAGATACCACTGATAAATTGGATAGTTCGCTTGAGGTAAGTTCAGAGCGAATGTGGCACTGTTCTTGTTTCGTAATATATATACAATTAATATTGTTCGCTTTCTACCACACGCTACACAATTATTCGAGACACTACAATAATAATAAAATAAGAAAAACTATATATAGTGGGAATGAACCCTATCACATCACATAGTAGACATACACAGCTTTCGTGGAAAAAAAAACTTCACTGATGGCTGTGTTGGTCTGAGTGTATTTAACACACTGCACTCAGACATTAGTGCTTACTGGGTCGGTCGGACAACGGGACAAAAGATCGGCTATCGTGTTGGTTCTGCCAGCGATATGTCGAACTTCAAAGCTGTAATCTTGAAGCTTAAGAGACCAGCGCGCTATCATTTGGTTGGTAGGTACTCCTGAAGTGATAAATTTCAATGGACTATTGTCGGACTCCACAATAAAATGACGTCCCAGGAGGAACCTGGACAATTTAGTTATACCCACCACTAAAGCAAGGGCTTCCAACTGTGGTGTCGACCAAGCGCGTTCTCTTGGTTTTAATTTTCTGGAGACGTAGTATACAGGATGTAGAATGTTATCATGTTCCTGTAACAGAACTGCCCCAATCGCCACGGAGCTCGCATCTGTGCGTAATCTGAAAGGAATATGTAATTTTGGCAATTTGAGAATGGGATTCTTTAAACTATTCTCAGAAAAATAAGATAACACTTTCTGGAATGCAAATTTTAGGCATTCATTGTTTACAATCTTTTCAGGTTGATCTTTCGTTAGTAGGTTAGTAAATATTTCAGTCAGTTCAGCAAAATCTGGTATGAACTGCCTATAATAATTTAGTAGTCCTAACACACTTCTGACTTGCTTTTTCGTAGTCGGAAGTGAGAGTTTCAGTATTTTGGACACGATGTTATCGTCTGTCGTGACAAAGCCATTAGATATTTTGTACCCCAAGAAGGATATTTCCTGATAGGCTATGTCTACTTTTGTAGGCTTTACCGTCAGTCCGTGCTGTCTGATACGTTCAAATGTCTGCTGTAATGTCTTTATGTGGTCCTGTCATTGTCTTTGTGTGAACACAAATGTCGTCCATGTAACAGATAATGTTTGGTATGTCCACTAGTAAAAGTCGTGTCATACGTACGAATGTCGCTGGGGCATTGACAAGCCCAAATGGAAGTTTGCACCATTCGTACAGTCCCCAAGGTGTGGCAAATGCTGTCAGATGTCTGCTCTGTTCGTCTACCGTTATTTGCCAGTAACCTTTCGTCATATCTAACTTCGTAAAGAATCTAGAGTCTGTCAGTTCTGTCAGTAGATCTTCAGAGTTGGACATTGGTTCTAGATCTAGAAGTGTTATTTTATTTAATTTCCTATAGTCGACACAGAGTCTTATCGTGTTGTCCTTTTTGCGTACCATGACCATTGGAGATGAGAAATGTGATTGGGATCGTCTAATGATGTTGTTTTTCTCTAAGCTAATGATTTCCTGATGTAAGTTTTCTTTGTAATGCAATGGAATGGTGTAAGGTCTGCATTTTATGGGTGTGTTTGAAGTGAGTGTGATGTGATGCTGTACTAATTCTGTTTGTCCTGGGTTGTTGGAGAAGATGGTGTTGTACTGTTGTATGAGATGTTTGCAGCTGTCTGTTTCTGCTTGAGTTAAGTTTGGGTTTATTTTGATTTCTTTCAAGCAGTTTGTCGTGTCTAATGCAGGTGTTGGAATTTCGTCACTATCTTCGTCATCTTCATGATCTATTATCACTGTACAAGCTGTTGTATCGTCCTGTTCGTTGTCTCTGTTGTAGTATGGTCTTAGCATATTAATGTGGAATATTTTATGTTTGTCTTTTATTTGAATCTCATAGTCTACAGCTGAAATCTGTCTTATCACTTTAAATGGTCCTTGCCAAGACTCAGTCAATAAGTGTCTGTCACTAGGTAAGAGAAGAAGTACGTCCTGTCCAGGTGTCAACGTTATTGTCCTGTTACCTTTGTCTGCATATTGTCTATATGTAGCACCAGATAATTTTAGTGCTTCTTTTGCAATTATACAAGATTTGATGATTCTTTCACGCAATGATGTAACGTATACGTATGATGATATGGGTTTAAGTAAAGGAGTGGCTTCAGTTAACATTTGATGATAGATGCTCAATGGGCCACGTGGTTTGGCACCATAGATAAGTTCAAAAGGAGAGAATCCAGTACTAGAATGTGGCACTTCGCGATAAGCAAAAAGTATAGCAGGCAAAGTATATGTCCCAGTTGTTGGGATGTTCTTGCGTGACTTTAGCAAGCATATGCTTTAAATCACCGTTAAACTTCTCTATGATTCCGGTTGAGTGAGGGTGATATGGAGAATTGAAACATTGTTTCACCCCTAACATTTTGGTGAAAGCTTGAGTAGATGCGGCAATGAACTGGCTTCCCCTATCTGATAGGATAGTGTCTGGAAATCCTATCCGTGAAAATATATGGAAGAAAACTTCCATTATATCATTGGCAGTTATGTTCTTTAGCGGAATCGCTTCCGGCCAGCGGCTACATAAATCAATGATGGTAATAATATATTTATTCCCTCTGGTTGTTATCTGATTAAGAGGGCCCACTATGTCGACAGATATTTTCTCAAAAGGTCGACTGGCTAAGTCAGTAATCTGTAATTTTGCCTGTGGGTGTTTACCTTTCTTCACTAGTTTTTGGCAGATGTCACAACTTCTACAATATTGCTTAATGTCATTGCAGAATTTGGGCCAATAAAACTGTGTAAGTAATCTTGATCTGGTCTTAGAGTATGCCATATGCCCTGCAAGAGGTATATCATGGGCAAGATGTAAGGCTTGCTTACGGTACTCAATTGGCAAAACAGTTTGCTCTGTTGTGCTGTCACCTCTGGTATAGTACCTGGTGAGGATACAATTCTTCAAAGCAAAATGCCATCTTGCATTTTTGGTTACCTTTGGCTTTTGGCCGATCAGATTAAAATATTTCGACAATGACGGATCAGCCTTTTGGGCTGTTACAAAAGTCTCCTTCATGGTTTTAGGAGGTAGTACCACTGGGCTAATCATTTCTATAGCCTCAGTTTGGTTAATTTCGTCTTGCACTCTAGCAGTAGATCTAGTTACTGCGTTCACACATTCAATGATATCAGATGGTGATGAAACAGTTTGATCAATGATGTCATGATATCTTAGTGCTACATTAGCTACCATACATTCATTTGGTGGTACAACGTTATCAATGATGACATGTGATGGTGATGATGTTATGTTCTCATCAATGCAAACAGATGTTATATCATGAGGCATATCATTCACCTCTGGTAAATTTCCAATGATAATATCGCACACAGGGTTAGTTAATGCTGCGCATTTTACTTTCCCAGTGAGGAAAGGTGTCTGAATATATGCCCATGCTAATGGGTACTTTTCAATATTTCCAGAGAATGTTCTGCATGTTACATGCCTGCCTGTATAGTCTGTAGGCATTATGAACTTTCTCTTTAGTCCAATAAGTGAACTTCCCGTGTCCCGAAGGACTGTAGCAGGCTTGCCATTCACATATCCTTTGTGGATGTTTATTCTGCCTTTGGAATCTACTACCAAATTAGCTTCTTCATTGGCAATAGGAATGGAGTGGCCGCATGTCAAAATGCCATCTTCATAAAAGGTATTACAAACAGTACATTTATTTGCATTAAACATGTCAAAAGCCTGTGCTGAGTTCACAGGGTGTTTCTCTGATTGTTCTTCATCTGATGATGAACTATCAAATAAGGCGGCATTTGCTTTATTGGTCATTTGCCTTCCTTTACAAGCATGACGATAATGCCCGTACGCCTTACAGAGGAAACATTTACGTGCATTTCTGAAGGATTTACGTTCCTTATCTTGTCTATTTATGATGTTCTGTAGATATGTAAGATATGCGGGGTTCTTGTCACACATCTCACCTTGGTGGTGTGAAATTTTACAATATCTACAATGATTGTATTTCTCATCGGGGTTTTTCATAGTTAGCCGATGCTACAAAGTTTGTATCAGTAGCTTCACTAGCAAAACAATGTTTATTGGCTGTATAATAAGCCGAACCACGTCTCTCAATCTGATCTACACTCGTACATTCATTCTCTTGCAAAAATTTTGAAAATGATGATGGAAGGGATGAGATGACTTTATCCCTGATGATGAGATCTTCTAATTTCTGATAATCTTTATCTATTTTAGCTGCTGAAGTCCATTTGGTAAATATGTCTCGGACTAAGCAGAGGTAGTCAGAGAACGTTTGAGTCGGTTTGGGACTCAACTTGCTGAATTGTTCTCTGTAACCTGCCTCATCTAGCATAAAATGTGCCATAATCTTTGATTTTAGATAATGGTAATCTTTCCTGAGGTCTTTGGGGATAGTCTCTATGACTTTCAGAGGCTCCCCTGACAAACTCCTCATATAAATAATATTCCATTCAGAAAGTGGGACCTGGTAATGGTCCATTAAGGTTTCAAAATTCTGGGTGAAGGCTGCAATGCAGTCACCCGAGGTATAATTTCTTACAATACCTTGATACTTTTTGTACTGGTTTTCTTTCTCCAGTCTCTCAGATTTCTTAGACTCTTTGTTTATGGCAGTCTCAGTCTCAAGTTGTTTAATTTTTAATTGTAACTCAAGCTCTTCTCTTTTACTCTGAGCTGAGATTTCCGCCTTCTTCAATTCATTATCTAACTCTGCCTGTTTTGTTTTTGCAGATAGTTCTAGCTCTGTTTGTTTCAATGCTGTTGCTGCCTCTGCCTGCTTTAAGGCTGTTTCTGCCTCTAATTGCTTGGCAGCTCTTTCAGCCGCTCTTTCGTCGCGTTCGTTAGCTTTTTCCTGTACTAGGAGGTATTCAGAGTATTTTCTTTCACTCCACTTTGTTAACTCATCACCAGTTAACTTTAGCTTTAAACCCATCTCGATGAAATCATTTAATGAAGACATGATGGAAAATTTAAATGCAAATAAGTATTCAGGCACACACAATTTGTTACAAGTTGTTAGTAAAGTGGAAAATTTACAATTGTGTTCAACTTACAATTTGTGCCCAAATTTGCATCCGAAAGTATATAGAAAAGAAAATATACTCAAGTGTACTGGATGCGGTGGAGAACGGTTCAAATCAGGGCTAGGAACTGTAGGGTCGCTACTTCAAAACACAAATGACCTCTACGGGCAAGGGTTTCAGATGGCACAGAAAACCTGCTTTGTTTTTGGAGGAAATAAATTAGCGTCTATCTGATGTGGTGTGTATGCTTGTCACTA
Organism: Cepaea nemoralis; assembly: GCA_014155875.1. NCBI lineage: Eukaryota > Metazoa > Mollusca > Gastropoda > Stylommatophora > Helicidae > Cepaea > Cepaea nemoralis. The sequence continues at coordinate 47,170 of JACEFZ010018497.1, forward strand.
AGTTTTGATTAGGTTTGTATGGCGTTGAGTGTAATTGTAGGTCGTAATGTCGTCAGTCAACGATTTTTTCAAAACCACAAGTCACTTTCTTTCCGAAACTTTCTGCTTTCCACAACTAACTTCACAAAGACAATCTAAATATATCTAAACACTCTACAACATTGATGACACATCACTTACATCAAGATGACATTCAGTAAGGACATAGACATCAAGTTTACAAGATGGCGACAAGGTCACAATGGCGACAACTTCACAATGTCGACAAGGTCAAAATGGCGACAAGTTACACAATCACTGATGTTTTACACGTTTACACTATCAAACAAATGTATGTACTTTACGTTCACATTTAGCCTCAATATTCAAACAAATGTAATTCTATATATGAGGATGAGCCTTCACGTTCACAAATCTAGGTTTAAATCTTAATTAATTAAACCACGTTCATTTAAAGCTGGACGATGCTACCACGTTCATTTAAAGCCGGACGAGCCTCCACGTTCACACATGTCAGGGTCTTAAACCTGGCTCATTATACCTAACACATGTGAGACAAGTACAAGTACAACATGATTGGACTTGAGACACAACGACACGAAGTTCAATGGATTTATTTACAAGTCACATGCATCACGATCTAGTTTGGCATGTGATGATCATTACAATACATATACAATGCATCAATACACTTACAGACAACCCACAGCTTTACAGTCTATCTCACAAGATGTACAAGCACTCGACTTTCGGGCACAGAACACAAAGCCTTTCTCTACCCACACGTCCTGTCTGGTCCGAGTACCGAAGTTGTCTGTCTGTTTCTCGCAAAGCGCTTGCCCTCTTTGGATTGATGTCACGAGGACCGCGTGCACCTTGCTTTGTCCTTGCCTGACCGCTGGCTATCACGTCAGCCAGCAACCTGCGGGCAGGTAACTAATACTCGCCTGGCTGGCGTAACGATGTTCCTGCATCCCGGTTGGGGACTATTCGCCTGGCGGGCGTAACGATGTTCCTGCATCTCGGTTCGAGATTCTGACAGTCCTATCCAGCACCATCAGATGTTCTCACTGTGTGTCCTATCTGGCACCATCAGGTGTTCTCACTGTGTGTCCTATCCGGCACCATCAGGTGTTCTCACTGTGTGTCCTATCCAGCACCATCAGATGTTCTCACTGTGTGCCCTACCCGGCACCATCAGGTGTTCGCACTGTGTGCCCTACCCGGCACCATCAGGTGTTCTCACTGTGTGTCCTATCTGGCACCATCAGGTGTTCTCACTGTGTGTCCTATCTAGCACCATCAGATGTTCTCACTGTGTGTCCTATCCGGCACCATCAGATATTCTCACTGTGTGTCCTATCCTGCACCATCAGATGTTCTCACTGTGTGTCCTATCCGGCACCATCAGGTGTTCTCACTGTGTGTCCTATCCGGCACCATCAGGTGTTCTCACTGTGTGTCCTATCCGGCACCATCAGATATTCTCACTGTGTGTCCTATCTTGCACCATCAGGTGTTCTCACTGTGTGTCCTATCCGGCACCATCAGGTGTTCTCACTGTGTGTCCTATCTGGCACCATCAGGTGTTCTCACTGTGTGTCCTATCCGGCACCATCAGGTGTTCTCACTGTGTGTCCTATCCGGCACCATCAGGTGTTCTCACTGTGTGTCCTATCCGGCACCATCAGGTGTTCTCACTGTGTGTCCTATCCGGCACCATCAGGTGTTCTCACTGTGTGTCCTATCCAGCACCATCAGGTGTTCTCACTGTGTGTCCTATCCGGCACCATCAGGTGTTCTCACTGTGTGTCCTATCCGGCACCATCAGGTGTTCTCACTGTGTGTCCTATCCGGCACCATCAGGTGTTCTCACTGTGTGTCCTATCCAGCACCATCAGGTGTTCTCACTGTGTGTCCTATCAGCACCATCAGGTGTTCTCACTGTGTGTCCTATCCTGGCACCATCAGGTGTTCTCACTGTGTGTCCTATCCGGCACCATCAGGTGTTCTCACTGTGTGTCCTATTCCAGCACCACAGGTGTTCTCACTGTGTGTCCTATCTGGCACCATCAGGTGTTCTCACTGTGTGTCCTATCTCGCACCATCAGGTGTTCTCACTGTGTGTCCTATCCAGCACCATCAGGTGTTCTCACTGTGTGTCCTATCCGGCACCATCAGGTGTTCTCACTGTGTGTCCTATCCGGCACCATCAGGTGTTCTCACTGTATGTCCTATCCTGCACCATCAGGTGTTCTCACTGTGTGTCCTATCCAGCACCATCAGGTGTTCTCACTGTGTGTCCTATCTGGCATCATCAGGTATTCTCACTGTGTGTCCTATCCAGCACCATCAGGTGTTCTCACTGTGTGTCCTATCTGGCACCATCAGGTGTTCTCACTGTGTGTCCTATCTCGCACCATCAGGTGTTCTCACTGTGTGTCCTATCCAGCACCATCAGGTGTTCTCACTGTGTGTCCTATCTGACACCATCAGGTGTTCTCACTGTGTGCTATCACTATCCAGTCACACCATCAGGTGTTCTCACTGTGTGTCCTATCTGGCACCATCAGGTGTTCTCACTGTGTGTCCTATCCAGCACCATCAGGTGTTCTCACTGTGTGTCCTATCTGGCACCATCAGGTGTTCTCACTGTGTGTCCTATCCAGCACCATCAGGTGTTCTCACTGTGTGTCCTATCCGGCACCATCAGGTGTTCTCACTGTGTGTCCTATCTGGCACCATCAGGTGTTCTCACTGTGTGTCCTATCCGGCACCATCAGGTGTTCTCACTGTGTGTCCTATCCGCACCATCAGGTGTTCTCACTGTGTGTCCTATCCAGCACCATCAGGTGTTCTCACTGTGTGTCCTATCCAGCACCATCAGGTGTTCTCACTGTGTGTCCTATCCAGCACCATCAGGTGTTCTCACTGTGTGTCCTATCCAGCACCATCAGGTGTTCTCACTGTGTGTCCTATCCGGCACCATCAGGTGTTCTCACTGTGTGTCCTATCTGGCACCATCAGGTGTTCTCACTGTGTGTCCTATCCGGCACCATCAGGTGTTCTCACTGTGTGTCCTATCCGGCACCATCAGATGTTTTCACTGTGTGTCCTATCCAGCACCATCAGGTGTTCTCATTGTGTGTCCTATCCAGCACCATCAGGTGTTCTCACTGTGTGTCCTATCCGCACCATCAGGTGTTCTCACTGTGTGTCCTATCCGGCACCATCAGGTGTTCTCACTGTGTGTCCTATCCGGCACCATCAGGTGTTCTCACTGTGTGTCCTATCCATTACCATCAAGTGTTCTCACTGTGTGTCCTATCTGGCACCATCAGGTGTTCTCACTGTGTGTCCTATCAGGTGTTCTCACTGTGTGTCCTATCCGGCACCATCAAGTGTTCTCACTGTGTGTCCTATCCATTACCATCAAGTGTTCTCACTGTGTGTCCTATCCGGCACCATCAGGTGTTTTCACTGTGTGTCCTATCCAGCATCAGTGTCTTTGTATCCCGTCTTGATAAGTTGGATTTGTTTAGTTCTCTCCATGAGCTCTACATTGGTGATTCTGTCATACCATTTCAGTCCCATTAATCTGTGCAGGCACCACTAAGTGAATGTCTGTAGTTGATTAGTAATTCTTTTAGTCATTCTCCATGTTTCTGACTCATACAGTACTACTGATTTAGCATTGAAGTTAAACATTCTTAATTTGGTACTAAGTTTAATTTCCTTTGACTTTCACAAATATACTAGTGTTAGAAAAGCTCTTGTTGATGTTTGTATTCTTATTGTTCTATCTCTACCAGTTCACCTGTTGATTTGTACATTACTTCCCTTCTAGATGTATGATTCCAACTCTTGAAGTGAGGTTTCACCAAGGGAAATCGGGTTGTTATTTGCTTGGTTTCATCTCATTACCTTTGTCTTTCCCCTATAAATTTGTGTGCTCAGAGTGGTTCAGAATTTGATCGCCAGTAGTTGCCGGACTGCTGTTTTTTTGTTTTTTTTTATCAGATTGGTCTGTATGTTGACCAAAGTTGTGAAATACAAACCAGAGATTTATGTTGAAAAATAAAAGCAGCTGGCATAACACTGACAGCATTATGTTTCTGTTTATGTTCTGGGTCTTACTTTGGCACATTTAAAGGAAATGCTCATACAGTCGAACCTCATACTTCCACTGTTATAGGCAAGAATACTACCACAGAGACAACCCTCACAGATTGTATGTGTTTTTTTAAATATATGGTATTCATTCTTGTATTAGCATTCTTATGTTGACCAGATTTTTTGCAAGAGTGGAGCTAAATTGATGGACATAAAAGCAGCCATTAATCTTTAAATTAAAAACATTAAAATGAAAAGCATAAAATTTAATCTGGTGAGACATTGAAATGTCTTTAAAGAATATCTTCTACCTCCAGGCTGGATTCCCTGCATCGATTCTGGACACCTAAGGAAACTGAGTCAGAGAAGCCGTCACAGGTAAATGTAGTCATTATTCTCCTATAATTAGAGTGTCATTATTAAAATTATGTAACATGAGAATTTGCACAAACATTAGAAATGAAATGCCAAAAACAGCATTTAAAAACAAGCAAACATGCTGCAATAAAAATTTATGTTTCAAATTATGAAAAAATTCATGTTTACATACATTCAAACGAAGGAACGTTATGTTTTAACTGTTAAGGACTCAGACTGTCTACTATTTTGTTCTTCTTATCTCTCACCTTTTACTCATCATTTCATTCTCATATCTTTGATAAAGTGACTCCCTATGGACATTGGCTAGAATCTGTGGACATTGGGCTAGAGTTTGTTGACAGTGAAATATCGAAACCTTGTGGAGGAAACATGACCCGCCCAAATCTGATGCCAGCCACCCATACAGTCTGTGCTGAAGCAAGACCCAAGTTATATCCCATCATGCCTCTCCACAAATGTGAAGTTCCAGTACTTGTCAAGCACACCCCAGTGTTTTCTGGGCTGGGAAAGTGGAAGGGCAACCCTGCAACACAGACCCTGTGAAGATCATACTGTGATATTGGGTCGGAGAACAATCTCTACACCTCCCTCATTTCGAGAGATGCAAGCCCTTTTCCAGGCTTAAGGAAATGGGACACAAGTGCATAAGACTTAAGAGTTAAAACTGACAATCTTCTATAGCGTTGACAACCATGCAACCACACAGACACTGTCAACCACACAGACACTGTCAACCACACAGATACTGTCAACCACACAGACACTGTCAAACAGTCATTATCATGACAACTGGCAAATAGCAATTTACAAATTTTAACTCTGAAAGATCTACAGAAATGTATAATTGCATTTTGTTTCAACACAGAGATCATCACATGAACCTTGTGATCCATGCTTAAGGTGTTTTCTGTTTCTTTTATCACCCATTTGTCTTGACATCTCCCCCCCCCCCCCCCTCCCCTCTTTATGCATATTGACAATAACAATGCAGTCATCATATTTATATCCCTTCAACTGTTAAGTCTTACGATTAATTATGTGTAGAAGAAAAACATATAAACATGTTTGTGCTCCTTACATTTACGTCATAAGTTTTGTTAGTTAACTAGTCTTGTATCACTTTCAGCACGACATCGAAGTTTTGTTAGTTAACTAGTCTTGTATCACTTTCAGCACGACATCGCTGCCGTGAAAACAGAGTCTTCTATTTCACTGGACAGTTTGAGCCAGTTAAGTGGAAGTGCCGGGCAATGATGCCAAGTGGAAAATTATGTGAAAGAATGGACAGAGTCAAGGTGAGGCCAATTTGGCAAGTTTTATTGCTGGAATAAGATAACTGTAACTGACAACTGGAATGTGTGTCATGTTTTAATTTTAACTTGAAATATTCTTTATCTTTAAGATCATCTGGATAGTTCTCGACGTTCAGTTATTGGGACAGATTCAAAAGTAGGTCTTAGTAACACTTCCATATACAGTGCAAACTGCTTGAGGCAATCTCAGATGTGACAAGTTTATGTTGTGAAGAACAATATTGTATTGTACATTGTAAATGTATTATTATATGATCTTATAATAGGACTTTCTGGTAAGAAGAACTATCTCTTGGGTCCCAGGTGAGTTTGCCTTATCAGGCCTGCACTGTATAAATCATCATGACATTAGTGTTTGAATTCATTTAAACAACAAAAACATGTTATGGAGCAGACGCCTGCTTTCTGGTCTGTGATGTGCCAGGGAGGTCATATTTTATTGGTCTGTGATGTGCCAGGGAGGTCACATTTTATTTGTGATGTGCCAGGGAGGTCACATTTTATTTGTCTGTGATGTGCCAGGGAGGTCACAATTTATTGGTCTGTGATGTGCCAGGGAGGTCAAATTTTATTGGTCTGTGATGTGCCAGGGAGGTCACATTTTACTTGTCTGTGATGTGCCAGGGATTTCACATTTTATTTGTGATGTGCCAGGGAGGTTACATTTTATTTGTCTGTGATGTGCCAGGGAGGTCACATTTTATTTGTCTGTGATGTGCCAGGGAGGTCACATTTTATTTGTGATGTGCCAGGGAGGTCACATTTTATTTTGTCTGTGATGTGCCAGGGAGGTCACATTTTATTTGTGATGTGCCAGGGAGGTCACATTTTATTTGTCTGTGATGTGCCAGGGAGGTCATATTTTATTTGTCTGTGATGTGCCAGGGAGGTCACAATTTATTGGTCTGTGATGTGCCAGGGAGGTCAAATTTTATTGGTCTGTGATGTGCCAGGGAGGTCACATTTTATTTGTCTGTGATGTGCCAGGGAGGTCACATTTTATTTGTCTGTGATGTGCCAGGGAGGTCACAATTTATTGGTCTGTGATGTGCCAGGGAGGTCACATTTTATTTGTCTGTGATGTGCCAGGGAGGTCACAATTTATTGGTCTGTGATGTGCCAGGGAGGTCACATTTTATTGGTCTGTGATGTGCAAGGGAGGTCACATTTTATTTGTCTGTGATGTGCCAGGGAGGTCACAATTTATTGGTCTGTGATGTGCCAGGGAGGTCAAATTTTATTGGTCTGTGATGTGCCAGGGAGGTCACATTTTATTTGTCTGTGATGTGCCAGGGAGGTCACATTTTATTTGTCTGTGATGTGCCAGGGAGGTCACATTTAATTTGTGATGTGCCAGGGAGGTCACATTTTATTTGTCTGTGATGTGCCAGGGAGGTCACATTTTATTTGTGATGTGCCAGGGAGGTCACATTTATCGGTCTATTCACTGGCACAGAAACGGAGCAATATGGGGATGACCCGTTGCCGTGAAGGTGGAACCACGACTAACTAACTAACTAACTATTTTCTTCAGAGGCAAGAGCCATTTCATACTATTGTAGTAGTTGTTAGGATCATCATCATCACACTCCAGACAGGTCATTGGTGCTCTTGTCTCCTCCTTCACCCGGCCAGCGTGAAGCGACTGATCACACCAGTTTTGTGTTAATTAATTAAATGTCATGTACCCACTATAAAAATGTCGATGTCTAGTGGGACCCCACCTTACAACCATCTCCCTCACTCTGGACAAGGAAGCAGGTTGCCAGGTTTCCTTGACATTATCAGTTCATCCTGTGTACCTTTTGGCATTAGTGGTATCTGGCCCATCCATCGTCCTTTCTTCCTCGATTATCGCCGTGTGTGCCAACCAATTGGCTCGCTTGTTTTAATTTCTTATTCAGAAGTAATGCTCAGTTTCTCCTGTTATAATCTGTTATTCAGAAGTTCAGTTTATCATATTATTGAACAATTCAGTTTATCATATTATCATGCTATTCAGATGTTCAATTTATCCTGCGGCATCATGAATCCACTGAACACACAATACACATTTCATTTCCACATAGTGCCCATTTCACGGAAAGATTATTCCACGAGATAAAACTGGCAAACCAAATGGAGAAAGACATCCGTCATCCAGTGTTACTGAAGAAAGGCATCCGTCATCAAGTGTTACTGATGATGTCAAGACTGAAGTGCGTGAAGGAAATGGTTGGTTTGTTTTCCCTTTAAATATTAAGAATTTTATATTAAATTTATATTTGTTTTCATTATACACTGAGCATGTGATGAGATTTATGATGTTCTTGCATGAGGCTAAGTTTGTTCTATCTCTACATTTTCTGTCAAAATTTCCCATAATTTATTTTTCCTTATGGTTTTGATAAGTGATCTCATAATGCCTGCTGATGCCAGTACCTCAGCATTTCTTCTCTGTCCACAATATTCTCAACAGTATTCTCAAAAACCACATCTTCACTGCCTTTTAAAAAAGAAATTAGTTGCATATCCTTTACAGGATGTCGCAGTCAACCCCAGCATTTTTGGTTGTTTGTGATTTCTTGGAAATTTATGTTCAGTAGTTTGCCATTGCTTTCTGAATTACCAACACTCATACCTTTGTATAGGAAACCAGCGCAAAGCTGTCTGCTTCCAAATCTTCCACAGCTGTGTTTCAAAAGCGGTATGATGGATTACGAATAGCATTCGTAACCCCTTTACCACAGAGCTGGCACTGCATATCATCATCATCAAGTGCTGTGCCGGCTGGCGTAGGCGTTCATGGCTCTCCACAGATCTCGGTCTTTGATGTTCTGGATCAACTCTGCTGATGATATTCCTCCATGCCACCGTCTCAATCCATCCAGCATCATTTCTCTTGGTCTGCCTCTGCCTCTCTTCCCCTTGATCTTTCCAGTTGTCACGATGTTCTCCAATGCCTCTCTTCTCAGCACTGCATATAGTTTCCCCATAATCCATTACTCACTGTCCGGAATTCACATCCATACAAGTGAACAAGCCACATACACATTTTCAGAATATGGATGTGTGTGGCTGTCATGATATTTCTGTTTTTCATAATGTTGGCCATTCTCGTAAGTACTATGAAAGCCTTCAATGTATTCTGTCATTGGCAAAAGTTTTCTTAATAAGAAAAAGTTGGTTGCTTTGATGATAAATAAATATATAGCTATTGATTCATGCTCATCTGTCAAAAACTGTCATTTACTGCCTATAGTACCTTGCAGTGGTATGAGCCCGAGGAATTAAGGTCGCCTGGCTAGCGCAGTCACCGCGAACTGTGCAGGTTAGGAATTTCTTCAAATTAGACATTAAAAAGAATTGGAATGATGCAGACACATCAGCATGAATCAAACTATAATGTTGCCTTGTTGGATTCTGTGTGTGTGATTGATGTTGTCTGTGTGAGAGAGATATGTGTCAGGGAGATAAAATTAGAGAGAATGAGATCTGTGTCAGAGAGATAAAATAAGAGAGAGATCTGTGGCAGAAAGATAGAATGAGAGAGAGAGAAAGAGAGAGAGAGAGAGAGATCTGTGGCAGAGAGATAGAATGAGAGAGATCTGTGTCAGAGAGATAGAATGAGAAAGAGAGATCTTTGTCTGAGAGATACAATGAGAGATAGATATGTGCTAGAGAGATACAAGAATGACAGAGAGATAGAATGGGAGAGAGATAGAGAGATCTGTGTCAGAGAAATAGAATGAGGAAGAGATCTGTATCAGAGAGATAGAAAGAGAGAGAGATCTGTATCAGAGAGAGAGGGAGAGATCTGCGTCCAAGAGAGAGAGAGAAAGAAAGATCAGTCACAATACAGACATTTTCTACCCTTCTGTATTTAGAAGCTGAACTGCCACCGTGGCAGGACCCAGAACTGCAGCGAGAGATTGAGCTGGCCACAGGACATGACCTTGGATCAGCAAGGTCACAAAAATTGCTGGACAAGAAAACAAAAGGGAAAGGCAAGGGCAAAGGAAAGAAGAAATCAAACCTGACCAACATTGAAGCTATTAAAAACACCAGTCGGAAACGACTGGAAGATCGCATATTTAATAGGTGAGAACTGAATATTAATTTACTCTTTTCTATTGTCCTTCATATCCTCCGCTGTCTTCTTCTTCTTCTTCTTCTTCTTCTTCTTCTTCTTCTTCTTCTTCTTCTTCTTCTTCTTCTTCTTCTTCTTCTTCTTCTTCTTCTTCTTCTTCTTCATGACTCTTGTTCTCCTCTTCCTTCCTTCACTTTCTTCTTCTATATTATTCATCCATATATTTCCCTTAGCTCTATTATAACTAAAATAATAATGATTAGTAGTGTAGTAATATGTTTGTATATTTTCTATGCATGTTATATTGCATATTTTGTTGTTGTTTAAGATTAACTTAATAAGCGATGTTTGAATGAAATAATGTATAAAAGTTAGTCAGTTGGTCGCGGTTTCAATTTCACGGCAAAGGGTTGCCCCATCATGCTCCATTCCTGCGCCAGTGAATAATCACACAAACTGCCTCCTCACTGCCCCATTGTGAAAAGTGGAACAGACAGGAGTCTTGACAAACCAACAGTGCTTCAGTTATAGTATGCATAATGTTGCTACCAGAATGCCAACTCAAATGTCCGCCCCGAAAAATACAGTTCTTCGTCGATGGAAGTGGCAGTCACTAAAAACCAGCAGCCATGCATTACTGCATATAAAGAAAACCCAGTTAATTCAGTAACCAGCGGCTGCAATTTTCCCGAACATGCAGTTCACGTCACGAACAGCCGCGGACATACGTAAAAGCACTCCATATGAAATCCACAGCTCACAGTCAAATCCACAGCTCACAGTGTCTCTCCACGCACTCAACTCTATAGCAGGGGGACAGAACCATGCACTACCAGTGCAACATGAGGGAAATGTGTCAGCAAACTGCAGCCACAAGCATAAACACTCCAGAGGCCTTAACAACCCATCGCCTAACCTCAATCCTGGACCGTAGTAGTCAATATAATGTATAAACGGAGAGATATAAGAAAGGCAGAATTTTATAAAGGCCTGTAGGCCTAATTCTTAACCCTTTGAAAATGAAGTTTGTTCATTTTCCTCTACCTGAGAGTCTCCGTGGCGAAGTGGTTACGTCACCTGCCTCGTGATTTGAAAGTTGTGGGTTTGATTCCTGTCATTCAGTTCACGAGTGCAATTTTCTTGGAGGACTTCTGGGGTTGTCACTGGAGCTACTGGAGTTTGTGCTTTTGTGCAACGCTATCAGCAGGCCACGCTGTTGAAAGAGACTGAGCCATATGGGATCAAACTCGGTGTAATAAAATCAGCCCTCATGCCTTTTAAATCCTGTTCTATCTTCTCTACCTTCTACTTGTCCTTCTTCTTCTCCTTCTTCTTCTGCTGCTGCTGCACCTCCTTATTTTGTCTCTCCATCTTGTTTTTTTTGTATAAACTGTTAATTGCTGTGAGTCAAAATGACGTATTTGTAACCAAACTTTTCATATTCACAGAGGATCCATGAAGCGAGTCTGCTCAACTCTTGATAATGCTGATTACAAAAGAGTGCGAGATAAGTTTGCTAACCAGTTCAACTACAGTTTGGGATGATTCTTGGGTTGACCAGTGCTTTCCACAGCAGGTGCATTTGTTCCTGCGAATGGTGGACGTGTGCTAAATAGTGATCTATGTAATACTTGGATTGTTGATGTGAATTATAGCAACATGATCTATAATATATATGGATTGTTGATGTGAACAAATTATTCTTGTGAATTATGAGCATGTGCTAAGTCATTGGCACCTTGCCGTCTTGACAGATGATAGTTTGTGCTTCAAAAAGGCATAATAACTACAACCCATGGTGGTAGCGAATGTGACTGATGAGGCCCATTCGCGCTGTAATGTTCGTCCACAGTGGATGCATGTGAACACATGGTCATTTCCACCATCATGCACCATCTTACGTCGCACACGCTTGGTGTGTTACTTATCTGCAATAATTTTCTCCTTTGTCTTTATTCCATTTCTGATATTTGCCCTCCATGCAACACGTTCAGCGGCAACTTGCTCCCAATGTGCATTATCAATGCCTGTATCAATCATGTTCCGCTTACACACATCTTTGTATCGTAGTAGAGGCCGACCATGAGATCTCCTACCCATCTATAATTCACCAAAAAAGATGTCCTTTGGTATTCTACCATCATCCATCCTCCTAAGATGTCCTATCCATCTAAGTCTACGAAGACTGAGCATGGAATAAACAGTCACACAACCTGATCTTTTCAATACTTCAGTATTTGTGATTTTGTCTTGCCACTTAATACCAAGTATTCTTCGCAGACACTAACTAGTGTACTAACTAGTGATTTATAAACACAGACTGCTCAAATAAAAAATAACCATATCTTATTAATAATCTGAAATGAGTAGGTTCATCTTATGGTGTGGGACACTGTAATAGGGAGAGCCGTCCCACATGCAAAAATTAACCCATTGTAGACTAACTCAATTTCAAGAGCGGGAGTGTGACGTAATTTTAAAAAATAATAAGTGATAATCTTTGGCACTGAAAATGTTTGAGGCACCACTGACCAGGGATCCAGAATCTGTGAAGAGAATGATGTTCTGCAAAGGGCCTGATACATGATGATCATCTGTAGAAGAGCTGTGAGTACTTATGAAGTGATCTGTGTGCAGTGAAAGTGATCTTCATACAAACAGATGTAAAGTGAAGGTTATTCAAACTGAATCTTAAACCTGCCTACAATGGAGCAAGTTTAAATATGTGTGCTTTCTTGTATGCAAAAACTAGCATCCTTGCTGTTGTTTTGGTGAAGATGATCTTTTTAACCGACTTAAGAGGAGAGTAGTAGTAAATCAGAAAGCTGTGGGCTTACCATTCATCATCATATAAATCATTATGTGCCCTGCAACTGACATTCATGTCTATATAGATCTCGGTCCTTGTGTTCTGGATCAACTCTGCTGATGATATTCCTCCATGCCACATTCTCACCCTAGCGGGTGCCCCCACCGGGTGGCTTAGCAATCCTTGAGCTTCTGGCATTACTGACCACCTAAACCATACATGCAGTTAATTCCGTCCACTTACAGTCGCTCATGACGTATTCAGCTAAGTAACCTTAATATTTTCATGTAATTCTTTGTGTAGCTGTGGTCTATTTGTGTGGTTTGTTCTGTGCTGACAAAGGCTTTAGCCACAACGTCCATTTTGTTTCTTGTAATTGTGTTCTAGTAAAGCTCACAATCTACTTCTCGTTTTTTTGTGATTCATACATTCTCAGCATCATTTCAATTGGCGGGTCTCTGTCTCTTCTCTCTCTGATCTTGCCAGTGATCAACACTTGCTTCTTCTTATAGTTGTATTACTTTCATTAGCCTCTTTCAAGCAATCTTATTACTCTAGTAATCTAGGATATTCACAACATTCATCTCAGGGGCCACATCTCTGTTGCTTCCTAGCTCTTCCTAATCAGTGTACTCACATTCCAAGATTCACTGCCATGCAGAAAAAACAGATTCTATATACCATTTCAGCACTCTTTATCTGACATAAAAAATAGTGACTTATGGCATATGATCCCTTTCATTTTCTAAAATGCAGCTTTTGCTTGACCTATTCTGCTCTTAATCTCTGTTACGCATCTTCTGTCTGATTTATTATTGGGTTTTTTAATTTATCATCTAATTAAGCATTTTTCCCTTCTATTGTTTTTATCACAATTTGATGTTATCTTTGTCTTTGGTATAACCAGATTTCAACCATTCAAACTCATGCTGAATAAAAACAATGAACTTTCACCAGCCATCTAGCTGGGAGGCCCAGAAACATGTTGCTTGCTACTCTAGATTAACGTTTGTGGAATTTGGAGATGTGTGGCCCTATAGACGTTGTCTGAATAGAATCCTGTCCAGTTTCAAGCTATTATCATGTGTCTGTCTGATATTCTACTTCTTTCTTCTTATCATCTTGTCTTATTATCTGCTTCTCATTCTATAAGCAATAGTCAATATTATGTAATTTATTGCTTTGCTAGACTATAGATTATGCTGCCTAGATTCAGGGGTTCTCAGTTAGTGATAGATGCAGAAGGTGTTTCAGTTCTGCTAGATTCAGAGGTTTCGAGGTTCTTGCTAGATTCAGGGGTTTTCCAGTTCTTGCTAGATTCAGGGGTTTTCCAGTTCTTGCTAGATTCTAGATTCAGGGGTTTTCCAGTTTTGCTAGATTCAGGGGTTTTCCAGTGCTTGCTAGATTCAGTTCTCCTGTTATCTATTTCTTTGTGCAATATGAAAATATATTAAGTGAATACACAATGTTGAATGTAATCAGGTATAATCATGTGTGCATTTTTTAAGAGAAGAATAATAATCATACACATTAATAAATTGGAGAAAGTTGATTTTTGGTAATGATGTTCATATAAGGCTGTGATTGTTCTGTTATTTTTGTAAATTTCATAATAAAACTAACAGAAAACAGTTATCTTCTAGTTGTTACAGGCTTGTATTATTGTTTTTACAACTTAACTGTTTATTGATTAAAATGAGCAATTATCTGTGGCTGAAGCAATTCATGTAGTTAGTGCCTGTGTTACAGAAGACATTGGAGAAGTATTGGTCCAAGTAACAACTGTTGTTGTAGTTACGAGAGCATCAGGGCGGCGTGTATATGTGCTCACTCACTTTGAACTCCAGTGTAGTCCATACACATGACACTACCTCTAGTAGTTAAAACCACTGGACCGATGTTTGCTTATGGGTTAGCTTTCACTATTACCAGTGGCCTACCCCCCCCCCCCCCCCCCCTCCCGCCATCAGGCGTATCCACTTCAACTTCTGAGGTACTTGTAATGTATATCCGCAAGTCAAGAAGAAGTCAACATTTTAGTCCAGCTGGCTGGTGTAGGGGTTGAACCCGCTACCTTGGCTTCAGCACACTGGATGTTTAAGTATGAGCATTCTTATCTAGTTGCCCATTGCTGACACTGAGATGGATTGTTTTACATTGATCTGGGTTTCTAGGTCATCTCAGTCTAAAATGGGTGCCATGACATGTCTGGGGAAGTGCATTCAGCTGGCATCACAAAAGCACATCACCCATTGGTTGCTGAATGGTCTTCACAAATATAGGGCTAGCACCATGTACCCAACAAGCCTCACAACATGTAAACGGGTCCTTTAAGTTGTTACATGTGAGGCATGACTACAAAATATCAACAGCATGTTGCTGATGATGCCATCTACCCTAAAGTTGCTCAGATTGTCTGCTCATTACAGCTCTATGTTGTAGATTGTTATTTTGACAGCTCAATGTAGGTTGTAGATGTCTGCTCTTGACAGCTCTGTAATGTTGCAGATTGCCTGCTCTTGACAGCTCTAGTTAATGTTTTAGATTGCCTGCTCTTGACAGCTCTATGTTTGTGTTGTAGATTGCCTGCTCTTGACAGCTCTATGTTAATGTTTTAGATTGTCTGCTCTTGACAGCTCTATGTTAATGTTTTAGATTGCCTACTCTTGACAGCTCTATGTTTGTGTTGTAGATTGCCTGCTCTTGACAGCACAATGCCATTGTTGTAGGTTCCTGCTGTTGACAGCCCTATGTCTGTGTCAAGGCTAGTTGTTTGTCCTGCAGAGAGAGTCGATGACTGTTGGAGCCAAGAGCAGATGATTTCCCCTGATACTTGAATGTGCTAGGCCTGGGACAAGAAGATGATTGGTTGCTCCATAGAGGAAGCCATGTCTGCACACTGATACATCTCAGGGGCAGATAATAATGACACCCCAGTGTCCCGTTAACACTGGAATATGAAGGATACACGCGTTCCGCGGAGTCGATGTTGTTTCATAATCAATGCGCTTTTCTACAGCACTTGGCTTCTGTTATCAGTGTTAACCGTGGGGTTCCACCTGAATATTGAGAACGGTAAACTACAAGATGTGGAATGGGGCATTTCACCCCGCTGCTGGCACTCAAATCTCTGTGATAGTGTCTGTGAAAACAGGAAGCCAAAGAACATGAATAAACGAACACAGAACTGGTGTTGTTAGCCGCTACACGCCGTGGGATTTACTGTGGAGGGGATTTGAGCACTTATGGACTGAATGTTTCGATGTGCAATGAGGAAAGTATGTCGACTGACTGACTACCAACTAACTAACTAACTAACTACCTAGCTAACTAAGCTAACTAACTAAGCTAACTAAACTAACTAACTAACCTAACTAAACTAACTAGCTAAACTAACTAAACTAAATAACTAACTAACCAACTAAGTAACTAACTAACTAACCAACTAACTAACTAACTAACCAACTAACTAACTAACCAACTAACTAACTAACCGCTAGTTTTAACAAGATATAAAATCTGCCTCTAATCAGTTTCCTGCTGTTGGTCTGTCATGTAATAGCACCATGACATTGTGTAGGTGTGGGAGCACGGAGGTATCGGTGACCGGTCATACCCTCACTTTGGCATGCGACGAGCCCAGGCGTCGAACCCGCTCAGAACTTGCTCATGATCTTACCAGTGCAGTTCACTATCAACCTCGCTAGCCTTCCTGCCCTCTACAGTTTAGCTAGGATGACATTGGCTGCTGCCATAGCTTGTTACGTTCAGTGTTGTCAGTTGGGCAGGTGTGTGGATAGTGAATGGGTGGGCCTTGTGGGGATATTGCCACACACAGAAAGATAGATATTCGATGAATCTATGTGAAACTTGTGACATAGACAATATATGTGAAACTTGTAACATAGACAATATATGTTAAACTTGTGACTTAGACAATATATGTGAAACTTGTGACATAGACAATGTATGTGAAACTTGCGACATAGACAACATGTATAAAACTTGTGACGTAAGCAATATATGTAAAACATACTTACTTCATCCTCTATCTATCGATAAAGTAGACAGATACAGATAAAGCCCATCCTTGAAGATATGGGATACAAGGACAAGTGCTAGAAAAAATAATAGCCATGTACCACTCAAGCCGAAATACAGTAAGAACACAAGAAGGTATATCAGATATGTTCACAGTCAATACAGGAGTGAGACAGGGATGTGTGCTCTCTCCTCTGCTATTTTATATCTACATGGACAAATTATCCAAAGAAGCAAGCCTTGACAGAACAGATTCAGAAAATTTAGAACTCTTTACTCCAGATGAAACAACTGATCCACAGGAAATAAATGAACTTCTATTTGCAGACGATCAGTGCCTGTTTTACAGCGATGAGGGCAGACTACAAAATCATATTAATAATCTGAGTTCAACATGCAGCAGATACAATATGAGTATAAACACAGCCAAAACCGAAGTAATGCAAGTTAGCAGATCGCCAGGCCCACTAAGTATACAGATAAATAGCACAACTCTGAAACAAGTTAAAGAATTCAAATATCTTGGAAGTATGATCACAGAAGATGGCAGATTGGACAGAGAAATCGAAATCAGATGTCAAAAAGCTAGTGCACTTACATATCAACTATCACCCTTATTGAAACATCCAAATATACCCATGTCCGCAAAACGACAGATAATAAACAACATATTCACACCAACCCTATGCTACCTATCGCAAACTTGGACTTTATCCAAATCACACTTTCGCAAAATCAACTCCTGCGAGATGAGATGCCTGAGGAGAGCTGCCAACTTAACAATCCGAGACCGAGTAAGAAATGCTGTTATCAGACAGACAGTGGGATCAACACCTTGTGCCACATTTATTGAAAGACAGAAGATCAAGTGGTTTGGCCATGTCGTTAGAATGCAACACCAACAACTACCATCACTGGCCTTACATCAAAGATCATCTGCGACGAGACCAAGAGGACGTCCAAGAATAAAATTGATTGACGACATCAAAGACATTGTACAATCACACGGAGCAGGCAATCTAGTAGTATTATTTCTCCCCACGACGCTTGACGGCAGAACTGGATGATGATGATGATGATGATGATGATGATGATGATGATGATGATGATGATGATGATGATGATGATGGTCATAGACCTACTTTTACTTATTCACATACATGATGGTCTTTGACAAGTAATTGCTATTCCCTCAGACAATAATTCAACACCGAGGCAAGCTCGTGATCCGTTCCAAGCTGGAACGTTTATTAACTGATCTCGAGCGTCACAAATACAACAGGGATCGCTTGCTACACAAAATGCAGTGCCGACTCAATACAATAGTGTCGGAACGGGTAACTTGATATTTCATAAGTACATACACTTAGCCATCTATATATAAACGCTCACGCTCCTGCGCAATCTGGCCATAGCACTCAAGTGGCATACAACGTCTCATTGTCTCACTCAATCAGAGCACGTCCTGTGTCTCGCAGTTGTATTGCTCGTATTCTAGCAATTACACAACGTAGCCGTCTCAATATCGTTCACACGTCTATCAAGTCTGATACAAGCAGTCTTCTCTCAAACATGTCCGTCTCCGTCACTGGTCTAGCACAGTCTGTCTGCTCCTCGGTCCGGTATCTTTCCTCACGTGTTCTCTAGCCACGTGATTCATGTCTGACCTCCCTTAATCCATCCGTCTCGAGTCTGTACTGAGTTGCAGGCTCATCTGTCCCTGACCCCTTGGTGTTTGTCAACAGTCGTGACCTGTCCCAGTACTTATACATATCTATCTCATACTGCAGTCTCTGTTGGCTGACTGTCTTTACTCTATACTGTCCTGTCGGTACTGTCTCTTGCGTCTATACTGGATTAGCTCTCTGACAATGACGATGATGATCTATGTGAAACTTGTGACGTGGACAATATATGTGAAACATACTTATATCATCCCGTATCTATGTCTCTCTATCTCTCTAGCATCCTGTATCTATGATCGGTATCCGTGGCCAAAGACTTGCGAACGCGGTTCGTGAGACGCTTACCAGGCGTTCGAAACACAGCCGCGACAGATTTGTGCAGCAGACCGTGTCTCGTTGTATTATAACGTGTTGGTATGGGAGCCGGTCGTTCATAAAGCAATGGCAAACTTTATTTTTTTTTTTAATTCGCATATCCTTTTACAGGATATCGCTGTCAACAGCAGCATCTTTCAGCTGTCTGTTGATTTCTTGGCAAGATTACGCTCAGTAGTTTGCCATTGCTTTCTGAGCGGCCGGCTCAGTTATCCGCAAGTCACCAGCGGGGGACGAACCGCTCCCAGTTCTCGCCCGCTACGAGCCTCTGCGTGATAAACGGGATTACGGAGAAAGTGGTGTAATAATGGCAAACTACAGAACGTAAAATCTTGCCTAGTACATCAACAGCAGCTGAAAATGCTGGTGTTGGCTGCAAAGTACTGTAAGGGATATGCAACATTTTTAAAAAATATGCGAAACTTGTACATAGACAATATTTGTGAAATATACTTAGTTCATCCCTGTATCTATGTGAAACTTGTGACATAGACAATATTTAACATATTTCATCCTGTATCTATGTGAAACTTGTGACATAGACAATATTTGTGAAACATACATATTTCATCCTGTATCTATGTGAAACTGGTGACATAGACAATATATGTGAAACATACTTATTTCATCCTGTATCTATGTGAAACTGGTGACATAGACAATATATGTGAAACATACTTATTTCATCCTGTATCTATGTGAAACTTGTGACATAGGACAATATATGTGAAACATACTTATTTCATCCCTGTATCTATGTGAAACTGGTGACATAGACAATATATGTGAAACATACATATTTCATCCTGTATCTATGTGAAACTGGTGACATAGACAATATATGTGAAACATACTTATTTCATCCTGTATCTATGTGAAACTGGTGACATAGACAATATATGTGAAACATACTTATTTCATCCTGTATCTATGTGAAACTTGTGACATAGACAATATTTGTGAACATACCTATTTCATCCTGTATCTATGTGAAACTTGTGACATAGACAATATATGTGAAACATACTTATTTCATCCTGTATCTATGTGAAACTTGTGACATAGACAATATATGTGAAACATACTTATTTCATCCTGTATCTATGTGAAACTGGTGACATAGACAATATATGTGAAACATACTTATTTCATCCTGTATCTATGTGAAACTTGTGACATAGACAATA
Source organism: Cepaea nemoralis (assembly GCA_014155875.1). NCBI lineage: Eukaryota > Metazoa > Mollusca > Gastropoda > Stylommatophora > Helicidae > Cepaea > Cepaea nemoralis. Next base: position 67,143 of record JACEFZ010018497.1, read on the forward strand.
TATGTGAAACATACTTATTTCATCCTGTATCTATGTGAAACTGGTGACATAGACAATATATGTGAAACATACTTATTTCATCCTGTATCTATGTGAAACTTGTGACATAGACAATATATGTGAAACATACTTATTTCATCCTGTATCTATGTGAAACTTGTGACATAGACAATATTTGTGAGCATACCTATTTCATCCTGTATCTATGTGAAACTTGTGACATAGACATATATGTGAATACTTATTTATCTATGTGACGTAGACAATATATGTGAAACATACTTATTTCATCCTGTATCTATGTGAAACTTGTGACATGGACAATATTTGTGAACATACTTATTTCATCCGTATCTATGTGAAACTTGTGACATAGACAATATATGTGAAACATACTTGTTTCATCCCGTACCTATGTGAAACGTATGACATAGACAATATATGTGAAACATACTTATTTCATCCCGTATCTATGTGAAACTTGTGACATAGACAATATTTGTGAAACATACTTATTTCATCCTGTATCTATGTGAAACTTGTGACATAGACAATATTTGTGAAACATACTTATTTCATCCTGTATCTATGTGAATCTTGTGACATTGACAATATATTTGAAACATGCTTATTTCATCCTGTATCTATGTGAAACTTGTGACATAGACAATATTTGTGAAACATACTTATTTCATCCTGTATCTATGTGAAACTTGTAACATAGACAGTATTTGTGAAGCATACTTATTTCATCCTGTATCTATGTGAAACTTGTGACATAGACAATATATGTGAAACTTGTGACGTAGACAATATATGTGAAACATACTTATTTCATCCTGTATCTATGTGAAACTTGTGACATAGACAATATTTGTGAAACATACTTATTTCATCCCGTATCTATGTGAAACTTGTGACATAGACAATATATGTGAAACATACTTGTTTCATCCCGTACCTATGTGAAACGTATGACATAGACAATATATGTGAAACATACTTATTTCATCCCGTATCTATGTGAAACTTGTGACATAGACAATATTTGTGAAACATACTTATTTCATCCTGTATCTATGTGAAACTTGTGACATAGACAATATTTGTGAAGCATACTTATTTCATCCTGTATCTATGTGAAACTTGTGACATAAACAATATATGTGAAACTTGTGACATAGACAATATTTGTGAAACATACTTATTTCATCCTGTATCTATGTGAAACTTGTGACATAGACAATATATGTGAAACTTGTGACATAGACAATATTGTGAAACATACTTATTTCATCCTGTATCTATGTGAAACTTGTGACATAGACAATATATGTGAAACTTGTGACATAGACAATATATGTGAAACATACTTAGTTCATCCTGTATCTATGTGAAATTTGTGCCATAGACAATATATGTGAAACGTGTGACATAGACAATATATGTGAAACTTGTGACATAGACAATATTTGTGAAACATACGTATTTCATCCTGTATTTGCATCATGCCGACGCTGTAGCGAAGGGTTACGAACGCAATTCGAATCCTGCATATACTTTCATTAGCCTCTTTCAGGCAATTCTTATTACTCTGGTAATCCAGGATATTCGCAACATTCATCTCAGGAACCACATCTTTATTGCTTCCTAGCTCTTCCTAATCAGTTTACTCACATTCCAAGATTCATTGCCATGCAGAAAAACAGTTTCTATATATCATTTCAGCACTCTCTTTCTGACATTAAATAATAGTGACTTTACTGTATAAGATGCCTTTCATTTTCACAAATATAGCTTTTCCTTTACATTATTCTGCTCTTATTTTCTGGTAAGCATCTTCCATCTGATTTTATTATTGGGTGTTTTAATTTATCATCTTAATTAAGCATTTTCCCTTCTATTGTTTTATCACATTTTGATGTTTTCTTTGACTTTGGTATAATCAGATTTCAACTCATTTAACTCATGCTGAATAAAACAATGAACTTCACCGCCCATCTAGCTGGAGGCTCAGAAACATGTTGTTTGCTACCCTAAACTTCTAAGCTACCCGAAACTTCTAAGCTACCCGAAACTTCTAAGCTACTCTAAGCGTTCGAAACAGCTGCGGGCGATTAGGGAGCAAACCGTCGTGCGATGGATTTCGTAAACTGATATGAGTGCCGGTGGTTCAGAAATCAATGGTAAACTGCTGAACGTAAACGTGTCAAGAAATCAAACAGCCAAAAAATGATGGGGTTGACTGTGATGTCATGTAAATGATATGCAATGCCTACACCTTGAAAGTATGAAAAAAGTAAAGACACGAGAAAGCTCGCCATCCCAGGGCATACAATGAACAATATAAGATATGCAGATGACAAAGCAATGACTGGAGACAACGAACAGGTACTGCAGCAACTGAGCACTCGGGAGAGCTGTGGTGGAAACATGGCGGGGAGATTGACGGGCAGGCTGGTCAACTGGAGTCTATTACAGACTGAAGATCTTTCTAAAGCTTGCTCACAAATTCACAAAATCCATTCTCAGTGCTGTCCTCTGTTCTTCAAATCCACTCAATAGTTATGGGCAGAACCAATGTAGAGGAAGAAACGAGTGGATACGCAGTTGACAGCGGTTGACAAGCTAAAACGGATTGAGAAAGAGATTAAAGAATTGACCAAAGTTGGGCAAATTCTGAAACCTGATGAGGAGATAGAAATTAATTTGAGAAAGCTGACACTAGCAAAATAGAGGAAGAGAACGAACGCAGATCTGATACTTGAGGTGGCAGACAGCCAAGTCCTGCTATGAAAGAATGATGTCAGTATAGAACCAGGTTGTGGAAGCAGGAATATCGCTTTTATGAGAGGTTATTTGCTGCCCAGGTGGACGCCCTGTAGGAGTTGAAGGCGAAGTATAAAGAGCTTTATCAGGCAGCGCTATAGATTGATTACGGGCTGATTCCTATAGCATTTCCATTCCCGAAGCTGACTCTACCAATCACAGATTACCAGCGTTTAGATAGGGAATACGTGGAAACATTGAGAACATATTAAACATTTTACAAAACCAGAAAAAATAGTGGATATAGTTACACAAACCGGGAACAAGTATGGTTCGAAGTAAATTGTAAGAAAATTACATTTATTATCATCTCCAAAATGTAAGAAATACCGCACGTAACGTTGAAGTAAATGGGGGAATTTGTAAACAGGTAAATTGGTGCAACTACCTTGGAACAGGCAAACTTGATGGACAAAGAGAAATAACTGGATGGCTTGACTACATGGCACAATCAGGAGAAGAATACAGGCAGACATTCGAGACCTGGCGATTGTGTGAGATGGCGAACCATGACTGCACATGCTTATCGGCATGGTACATGATGATGGTGGTGATGATGATAATGATAGTATACAACTTAAGCTTTCGAAATATAGTTATATAAACGAGTTCAACTAGTATCATGAAAGGAGAAGAAGGAAAAAAAAAACTAGGAGGTATTGCAAACACTGGGATTGAAGAGAACATTGCCGAATGACATCAAGTTCTGACACTTGAGGTACTTCGGTCACATAAAGAAACAGATCAGTGTTAAAAGAGGTGCTGTAGGGAACAGTTGTAGGGAAGCGCTCAAGAGGAAGACAACGTTACACATGGCTGTACAATATCAGGAGAAGGACTATAACAAACCCGTACACCTTCAATGCCGAGACGTCCTCAACCTCTTGTCAGTTTCAGTTTGGAGTGAACTACTCACATTCTTGTGTGATGCGCCTGTTTCCTACCAGCCACGATGGCAGATTTCCATCCAGACAATGGGCTCAACAATACTAGAACACAAACTGCCAACTTCTAACGAGTACCAGGTTGTACGCTGGCTATGGTTCGATATTGATCAGAACTCACGTCGCGATCCACCTAGGCTCTGTTGTGTGAGTTAAGGCTAGCACGACTGGCTTTGTTGTTTATAAGACTTCTGATGACCTACATAGCAAGAGGACATGTTACGATAAGAGAAAACAATGTTGAGCACAGCTAATGGTGTCTACCTTTTCCTTGATTATTTTATAGTAGAGATAAGAGCATATTTCTGATCCTGTTTTATTCCATAGAGTTGTGATTCTATACTGTGTGGTTTCTTACAGCTATGTTTATTTTTTAGGATGGTAAACAAGATCGTGTGTAGTTGGAGTAATCTTGGAGTTCTTGATACGTCAGCTTTACCTTGAGTGTCGACCTTCTTTGTTCTTGTGGGAACAGAAAACATGGGACTCAATTATGACAGATGGAAGGTTTTGCTGAAATAAGGAGATTAAACACTCGGATTAACGATTTCTTAGTTTTTCTTGTCTGTGATTACGATGTGATCTCTCGTATTATTTTTAAAAAGAAAAAAGAAGTGATGACAAAACAATTATACATATATATATATATATATATAAAATAGGGGGAGAGAGAGAGAGAGAGAGAGAGAGAGAGAGAGAGAGAGAGAGAGAGAGAGAGACTTTTTAAAACAAATAAAGTTACAGTGCTTAAATGAATAGGCATGATTAACGAGTGAACCAATTTGTTTATATATCATAATCTTTAATCATCGTTGTCGAAGAAATTAATTGACAAAAATTTGGAAACTTTTCAATACATTAAAAAAGTGGTGGGCAGGGTTATGTTTTAACAGCTACTGCTAGGATACCATCTGGACCATGGACTTTCCCATCCTTTTTAAGTCTTACAGATTTACTAATCTCTTCTTTAGATGATTTCTCGCAGTTGATATCCAACTTCACTTCTTCAACTAGGATATCTAGAGGATCTTAAAGTGCTGGTCTTTTCTGGAGTTCCTGAAAGTATTCAGCCCATTTGTTCAATTGATATTTAATGTTAGTGAGCATTTTCAGATAGGTTAACGAATATATAAAGAAAATTTTGCTATAATTTGTATGTCACCAGGTGTCACTATTCTAAAACCAAACGACGTCACACATGACTAAGCAACAATAGTTCATTAATTTAATTAAAGATATGTGGCAACATTGCAAAGCCATTCGGAATCACCACTTCTTTAGTTCGGTTAAATAAATGGATCAGGAAATAAATTATTATTATCAGGAAATAAATGATTAAATAAACTGATCAGGAAAATAAGAAGCATGACAATGGACGCACACTCTGGAGGTTCTAGACAGGAAAATAAGTTCAACTCAGTGCTGGGTATCCTGACTTGAAATGTACTTCTATGGTCGGAGACTACCCGCAACAGCAAGCGTGTAGACATGCGGATACGAGTTAGCGAAGTGGAAAAGCAACGGTAAGTTAACTACAATCTGTCTGAATTGTGTCTTGTATTTTCTGCGAACTCACTTGCTTATTTCCAGAACCTTTCATTAATTTATTCTTTCACACACATACACAGTTATTCTCTCTCTCTCTCTCTCTCTCTCTCTTCTCTCTCTCTCTCTCCTCTCTCTCTCTCTCTCCTCTCTCTCTCTCTGGCAAACTACTGAACGTAACCTTGCAAGGCATCAACAGCAGTAAAATTCTGGTGTTGCCAGCGATGTCCTGTAAATAGGATATGTAAAAAAAATATATCACCCTCTTTTCCTCTTTCTTGCTGGCCCCCTCTCTGTCTGTCTGTCTGTCTGCCTGCCTGTCTGTCTGCCTGTCTGCCTGTCTGTCTGTCTGTCTGTCTGTCTGTCTGCCTGCCTGCCTGCCTGCCTGCCTGCCTGCCTGTGTCTACCAGCTTGCATGTCGTACAATTAACAACCCACTCATTGTTTATTGATTTGCTTATTTACACATTCAATAACTCGGTCGCCGAATCAATCAAAACCCTTATCCGCTCTCTTATCCTGTATTTTATCCACTCATTAAAGTACGCATTCACTCATATCACCAGTCACGTAAGTACGAGCACTCCCACTCACAAATATACACATTAACTACAATTTTCAATTAAGTCATGCGCTTGGTCATTCACTCATTCACTTACAGTTACACAACTCACTCACATACACATTAACTACAATCTTTAACCAAGTAATGCCCTTGGTCATACATTCACTTTACAAACCGTACAGTTACACAACCACTCACTCACATAAACATTAACTACAATCTTTAACCAAGTAATGCCCTTGGTCATACATTCACTTTACAAACCGTACAGTTACACAACCACTCACTCACATACACATTAACTACAATCAACTAAGTAATGCCCTTGGTAACTCATTCACTTAATGAACCTTACAGTTACATAACCCCCCCCCCCCCCCCAAAAAAAGAGAGAAAAAAATACACACACGCACACACACTTAGACACTCCTTCAACTATTCACACATATGCCCACCCATTCACACACTTTATTCACTAATTTATTCTCCTGGACACTAATTATCTCACTCATGTGACACATTCACTACACATCGACTCATTCACTCATAAATCCTCGAGGGGGAAATTATTTAATAAAATGGGATATGAACATCTCTACAAAATACTGGCGCTTCGCCCAAGCATGAATGAAGGTAAACGAAGGTATTTACCCAGCCCCAGCTAAAGATGGACTATGGTGTGATACTGCAAGCAGATGAAGAAAGGGACAAGAACCTTCTGCACGAGCGGAAACAGATGACACAGCACACACCTTCCTCGTGGATAACTCGTCAGAGAAGAGGAAATATTGTGCATCTGGGCGACAGACATCAAAGCAATGCTGAAGAGGTGCCCGGTCACAGCTCCGACACAGTGATTTAAACTGCCTAGACGAGACTAACCTAGAGGAATTATTTAGGGCATACAACAATAGAGCCGGCTCCATGGCCGAGGAGTTAGCAGCTTTCTCCGCTAACCCCGAATACTCTCGTCAAGTGACGGGACGAGAATTAGCAGTGGTTCGAATCGCAAAAGTGACTTATGAGAGTATGGAGCCGGTCGCTCAGAAAGTCGTGGCGTGCTGATGAGCGTAATCTAGCCTAGGAATCAACATACAGCTGAAAGATGCTGGTGTTGACCGCAATATCCTGAAACAGGATGGAAACGCGGAAAAAAAATAATACAACAATAGAATTAAAATTGGAATTGTCCTTGATGATTGGCTATACAGCTACGTCGTACCCCTTCCTAAACCTGGTAAAGATCACACCAGAAAGAAACGGTTACAAAATCGTTTGCCAACGGAACACAAAACAGGAAAACTCATGGATAAAATTGTGACTAGAAGGGTGTCCCGAGGGCACAAATGGGGGTTTTCAGATGGGAACAGAAAGGCTACAGCCGCCATTGTCTTAGAAAGTTTATGCAACAATGCCCCTTACAGAAGGCTCACGAAATTGCATCTGGGTATGCATCTCGTGCCAAACCTGGTCGCCTGTGTTACAGCAGTTCTTTTATATTTTTGTTTTTTAATAGAAAGAACCGTGTCGTTGCAATGCAGTGCATGGGCCTCGAAGCCTCAACGTACCTTAAGGGATCTACCCCAAAATTCATCACTGTCACTGGTTCTTGTCAGTGCACACAGCAGGAGTCACAGTCCGCGGATAATAAGCCTCGGAAGATCAGCGCCTTACACTGGCGATATCACACTACCGATTTGGAGAATACGGGCACGACATCAGCAACAGGCCAGCGTGAACTAAGGCCGTTCTCCCTGAACACTCAGTAGTTATGATCCCACGCCAGTCGCCAGCATGGGCGGTGTAGGCATCGACAGAATGCAATGAAATATATCAGCATCACCTTCGATAGATGCTCTTGTCATGCAAGTATCACGTCGATAATGGCATGGTCAGACTAGACATGGCTTGACGACACTAATGGTGATAGCTGCAGTTGACATTGTCTGATCTTCCTTCTCTGCTTATGAAAGCGTCATATAATACAGACTGGGCCTCCTCACTGTTAGCAAGAGACCCAGCTAGAATGATTAGACAAGTTGCAAAATGAAGTTATAAAACTCACAACCTGCTCCACAAAAGATGCCTTGTGCCGGGCCATGCGATACATCTTTGATTTACCAACTTTGGCCAACAAGCACACACTTGCACAGGTTAGGGATTACCGAATCTCAGAGGGTAAAAGAAAGACATCGCATACACAGCTCTATCGTCGACAACAGAGGTCGCTCCCGGATGGTGGAGGCTGAAGAGATCAGCAGATCTGTGACTTGGACAATCTGCAACAAGGAGAAAAATTGACTGATTACCAATAAACTGAAAGTTTAAAACAAAACAAACAAAAAAAAGCTCTCACATTGTCATTACACTAGGGACATAATTCCGAGGTTACTTATCTGCCTCGGTCGCTGCTGAGATAAGGGAATGGTTCAACAGTATTCACGTTCGGAAATCATCATCTACACCAGTGTTTCCCAACCTTTTTTGTGCTATGCCCCACCTAAGCCTTTCTAAAATTCTTATGCCCCCCTCTCTCCCAGCCCCCCACCCCCCTCCCCCCCCCCCCCCCCCCACATATACATTATTTTTAATATTCAAAAATTGAAAGGTTCACTGAAGAAACTTGAATGATAGGTTTTAGGAAGAAATCACTAGGAAATTATTGAGCAAACACAGTAAGTAAATTTTCAAAACATAAAATGGAGAACTGAAATTGAAGTATAAAATAATTTTAATGAAAGATTTTTCTATATTATTTTAATTATTAGTAATTATTTATTATTTAAATTTAGTGAGATCCTTGCGCTTGATGCTTGCTGCAGAGAGATTTTATGTCAGGTTCCAATTTAGCTAACTTCAGTCTCAAGTCTGCCCGTTTTCTTAGATCCAGACGGTTTCTTCCATTTTTCGAATTGCCCCCCTTAACAATCGAATTGCCCCCCTGTGGGGCGTGGGCCCTACGTTGGGAAACACTGATCTACACAGATGGATCTGCGAAGCGCATTGTAAGGTCAACGTAAGAATGTACCGCACAAAGGATGTGGGAAACAATCAAAGAGGGACAGCGACACGTTCCAGGTAATTACATCTTTCCTGACCATGAAGATCACCGCTGCCTTCAGAACACTAGCATGGACGGGAGGAACAAGCAGCCACACATGGGTACTTATGTCACACTCTATAAACAAGCTTTAGGAAATCGCAACCGGCAGTCTCCGCTGCGAATGGATAGACAGTATTTGGAAGTCGAGCTATACACCACTCACCTGGATGCACTCACATGGCTGTACTTACCTGGTTGTACTCACCTGGATGTGTGCACCGGACATGCCGGAATAAAAGATAATGAACGGCAGTGCAGCTTGAAGATAATGCACAAGTACAAGAGGGAAGAAACACGGACAGGGCTGATATAATCAATGCAGTACGGCTTGGCTGGCGGATACTGACGAGACTCTTACGCTAGCCCGAGTACATGAACTGGGAGTGAAGCCTGATTAAGTACGTCAACAATGCATTCAACATCAAGAGAGGAGATATCATAATCAACTCCTCATGGGAACAGTGAGCAGAAATACTTTGAGATGGCTTCTGCATCTGAGGGTTGGACTGCTGCATCAGAGGACTGGACTGTTATACCGGAGGATTGGACTGCTGCACTGGAGGATTGGACTGCTGCATCGGAGGACTGGACTGCTGCATCGGAGGACTGGACTGCTGCATCGGAGGACTGGACTGCTGCATCGGAGGATTAGACTGCTGCATCGGAGGACTGGACTGCTGCATCGGAGGACTGGACTGCTGCATCGGAGGATTGGACTGCTGCACCGGAGGACAAAGCACGCGTAGCGATTCCCAATATATATGACGTCGTTATATATAAGATAACATAATACCGAGTGTTTGTAAAGTCTCACTCTTGGCACTCCAAACAGAATGGTGTTATCAACGGAAGAAATAACAACAGACACGTTGCAGAAGGTATTTGACAATATGAAGAGAAGTGTAAAACCATGTCTTGAAGCCCGTGGTGGACATTTTGTTATAATGAATACTTCATTGATACTTTCCAGCTTCCCCAAAACAGCGTTAGACCATAGCAGTAGCTATTGTAACCAATTTAATGAGTTTTTTGCACATCTTTTGATGACGTCATGTACTTCATTTTTCAAATGTGTTCTACGTACAAAGTGCAGTGAGACTTTACAAACACCCGGTATAACATTCTCTCAAACTACCAAACCGGCCGATGTTCTTACTTGCCCGTCCATCCAACCACTAGCTCGGTCAACACAAGTTCATTTCATTGCCCAGACATGTACAAGTAAACATAATACTAAAGGGTCCTTGGACACGCCTTGCGGTGTACTGAGTATACGTCATATGATGTTAGCCGCACACGTGTGTAGACCAATGAGCACATGATTAGTTGTGCAGACCATATCATGTCAGTCCCTTGACTTCCCAAGACATTTTCTGGGCCCAAAATTTAAGCAATGTAGGCATAGAGGCAGAGGTCGAATTTTACAATTTGTTTGAAAGCGAATTTGAACCCAAGACTAGCTATTGCACTGCCACATTTCCCACTATATGCATGTCCACATATTTCAATTGAAACGATTGTGATAATTATTTTCATTCACATTCATAGTCGTCAAATGAGTAAGCTGACAACTAGCATTAGACCCAGCGGTATCTTGTAGGATAGATACGATCGTCTCTTACAAGCACAGGAGCATTTATGCGAGGAAGGTATTGAAGGGGGTAATTTACTGTAGCCCACGGAACAAGTGTGATGGTCTACAGTCTCTCTCAAATAGAAGGTCATTTGCAAACCGTGGCTTTCATCATGATGCTCCGTAAAGCCTCTCGATCTCCTGCTATGTCTGCCGCCTCATGCCCACGGTGTCTGCCATGTCCGGTGTCCATCTTCATGCTGTCGATCTCGATCTCTTCTCCCAGAAACCGTGCCTTCTAACTCTGTTCTCTCCAAGCCAAGTCTAACACGCCAAATTATTTTAGTTTCAGAGACATGATAGTGTTTATGAGACAGTACACATTACTTTCCGTATTTCTCAAAGATGGTACAGATATGGTCCTTGGTTCTTCTGTCCTGTCCCAAATCTTATTGTTCTTTTAGTAATGTATATTCTAACTTAATTGCAATTAACTTCGTGACAATTCGCAGTATGACTGTGTTAACTAGACGTATAGCACGACAGTACGATAGCTGGTGCACAGTTTTAAAATTTCTCTCTTGATAATAGATAATAGATGGATTAAGCTTTAGTCTAGGAGACAGACGGTCCCAATATGATAACTTATTCACCTTAAATATTAGATAACTCCCACGCGAGTACCCAGTAATGGCCCTCAACACACATCTCGGAAGATACCGTGTTAAGAAAAAGCCACAAATCATTCAACATGAAAATACACTGTACACCATGATCGCCCCAAGGTCAGTGTATCGCTGCTATTTTTATAACGCCCATTGCACAAGATAATTATAGAGATAACATCAATGATAACACAAGAATGTAACAATTGTAGTTATGGAAATCTACCAATCAAAGGTGAATGTGTACACGCAAACAACCAAAACAACGAAATGAAACAAGAACGTATTATTAGTGCTTATTTTGTCCCCACGTGAAGGTAACAGGAATTGCTTGCTTTCGCGAAGTCATTAAAATGTGAGTGTTAGTTAATAATTATTGAAACCATTAACATGTTTCTTGGTATAAAATTAGGCCATTCCATTGTCAGTTTGATCACATTATCATCTAGTAGATTTTCTTGTGCAGAACCTTGCCAATATTACAGTCTGTCTCTAAATGTTTTTTCGACTGTCACAGTTTTGTAGAGGTCTGTAAATAAGGTAGTCTGTCATTCTTGTCCTTGTGAACAGTGACCATGTTGCTCGGTGACCGTACCCGTAACTATTGTCTCTATAGAGAGATCTTGTGCCGTGTGTTACAAACTTGAGACCAGAACCGATAAATATATGTCGGCTGTTCTCAGGCTAAATCCACCAAGTTCTTCCAAGGTTTCACGCTAACCCTGTTGGAGGCTAATGGGTATTCCCCTATGTCAAAGGGTATCCCGAAGTCTGGCGGAGAGAAGATTGTGCCTTTTCTTCTCCTTTGTTAGGGGATACCCTTACCTCGTCACCCAGTTAGTTTCTTCTCCTTTGATAGGGGATACCCTGACCTCGTCACCCAGTTAGTTTCTTCTCCTTTGATAGGGGATACCCTGACCTCGTCACCCAGTTAGTTTCTTCTCCTTTGATAGGGGATACCCTGACCTCGTCACCCAGTTAGTTTCTTCTCCTTTGATAGGGGATACCCTGACCTCGTCACCCAGTTAGTTTCTTCTCCTTTGATAGGGGATACCCTGACCTCGTCACCCAGTTAGTTTCTTCTCCTTTGATAGGGGATACCCTGACCTCGTCACCCAGTTAGTTTCTTCTCCTTTGATAGGGGATACCCTGACCTCGTCACCCAGTTAGTTTCTTCTCCTTTGATAGGGGATACCCTGACCTCGTCACCCAGTTAGTTTCTTCTTCTTTGATAGGGGATACCCTGACCTCGTCACCCAGTTAGTTTCTTCTCCTTTGATAGGGGATACCCTGACCTCGTCACCCAGTTAGTTTCTTCTCCTTTGATAGGGGATACCCTGACCTCGTCACCCAGTTAGTTTCTTCTCCTTTGATAGGGGATACCCTGACCTCGTCACCCAGTTATGTTTCAACCACTATGATAGGGGATACCCTGACCTCGTCACCCAGTTATGTTTCAACCACTATGATAGGGGATACCCTGACCTCGTCACCCAGTTAGTTTCTTCTCCTTTGATAGGGGATACCCTGACCTCGTCACCCAGTTATGTTTCAACCACTATGATAGGGGATACCCTGACCTCGTCACCCAGTTATGTTTCAACCACTATGATAGGGGATACCCTGACCTCGTCACCTAGTTAGTTTCTTCTCCTTTGATAGGGATACCCTGACCTCGTCACCCAGTTATGTTTCAACCACTATGATAGGGGATACCCTGACCTCGTCACCCAGTTATGTTTCAACCACTATGATAGGGGATACCCTGACCTCGTCACCCAGTTAGTTTCTTCTCCTTTGATAATGGATACCCTGACCTCGTCACCCAGTTATGTTTCAACCACTATGATAGGGGATACCCTGACCTCGTCACCCAGTTATGTTTCAACCACTATGATAGGGGATACCCTGACCTCGTCACCCAGTTATGTTTCAACCATTTTTATTTGTTAGCTCACTTTGAACTCAGTCGTAGTCCATAACCGTGCTACTACTTCTAGTGCACTAGAATAATTTTGGCGTATGGATTAGCTTTCCCTATTACCAGTGCCCCTCGCCATCAGACAAACCCACTCCGACTTCTGAGGTACTTGTAATTTACGCTCCTAAGTCAAGGACGTGAAGTCAACACTTTAGTCCAACGGACCGGTGTAGGGGTTGAACCCGCTACGTCAGCATACCGGATGTTTACGAACGGGCGTTCTGATCCATTCGGTCATGATGACCTCCGTTTCATCTATTGGATTGTTTCTTCTTCTTCTGCGTTCATCCGGAGTTTTTTTTTTCGGATTTGATTGCGTTGTGCCTGTTTACAGCAGAGCTGCGTTCTTGCGCCGTTAGGCCGACACATCTGTCTTCTGCGGGTATTTGTTCCCCGCATTGGGGATTCCCGGATTGGACTGTTTAATCCGCACCTCTCTCTATTATCGATGCCTATAAGGCTAACAGAGTGTATAAGCCAAACCTTGCGTGGGGACATACTAGGCCAGAGAGGCACAGGAAGACAGAGAAAGGTTTGTGTAGAAATCGTAAACAGCTGCGGAGCAAATAATAATAACAATAAGAGAACTTCAACAGTGCCATGGGTCGAGCTGTACTCATGGCATGTTGACAGGCAGACACGTTGAAGTACATGACAAGCGTGGATCGTGGGCCACAAAAGGCACGCTGAGCCGTCACGAGAGCAAATGGGTAGATTCGAAACGGTGACAAGTCAGTCAAACGGTGGTGAGTTCGGACCCCACGTTAAGAACTATCGCAATGGCCTAATGGAGAAGCGCGATATATTTTAGATGAAGAATGATAGATTTGTATATGTACTGTTAGAGTACCTGACATCTGTTGATGAGCAACTTGTGTTAGAATAATAGAAGGAATGAAACAGATTTTAAATCGTGTCAAGTTTATATATATTTCGTATTGTGATTTCTTTGGATGACAGCGGAGAGAATGCATAGTGAATAGCAAGAGGTGAACCTGAGTGTATCTTAGGTAAAATCCAAGATAATCAAGAAGTGAGGACGTATCGCCAACTAAGACAGTCCTTCACTCAGGAAAGATGAAGAAGCCGAGAGAAATAACCACGGTGATCGACTGAAATATAATAAACTATTAAGTATAAATATCAACACCCCTAGTTCATCCCAGACCTAGATGAAAGTCACACCGTGGCAATCAACATCGCAGACAGAAATGATTAGAGAGTCATCATCACCGACATCTGCTCGACAGAAGGCTGTGGACAGGCATGATCGCCAATGCCACACTGCATGAACTGTAAGAAGAAAACGAACGACTAGTCCTATGGGAGTGGCTCCAAAACAAAACTCTTACAACTACAGTATTAAAAACAAAGAGGCCCTTAACTGTAGGGGGAAATTATCTCTACTCTACTCGTCAGTCTCCCATTCCCACCCCGTTCCCAAAAACAAAACAACAAACCCCTAAAGAAAACCGATTATTGTCGTAATCGTGTTATCCGAAGTAGCATCGACAATAAACGGCGAGAGCTATAATAAAACCTGCTGGGTGCGATACAAGGCTAGGGTTTTATGCAAGTATTATTAAGTAATCGATTCCGATGGGTAATTAATGTCCATACATAATGCTTTATGACTTCTTGCATTGTTTATCTTGCAAAATACAAGTTAGCAAGGCAGAGGAAATCTATCTATCTATCTATCAATCTATCTATCTATCTATCTATCTATCTATCTATCTATCTATCTATCTATATCTAAAATAAAGTTCGTTCGTTCGTTCGTTCGTTCGATCTATCTATCTATCTATCTATCTATCTATCTATCTATCTATCTATCTATCTATCTATCTATCTATCTATCTATCTATCTATCTATCTATCTGTCTGTCTGTCTGTCTGTCTGTCTGTCTGTCTGTCTGTCTGTCTGTCTGTCTGTCTCTGTCTGTCTGTCCGTAAATCCGTCCATCCGTCCGTCCTTCGTCCATCCGTCCGTCCATCCATCCGTCTTTTCCATTTGTTCATCTATACTTCCCTCCCATGTATGTGTGTGTGAGGGATATGTGTGTGTGTGTGGGGGGGGGGGGATATTTGGGAGGATTATTGGAAGTATGTGGGTGTTGGTGGGTTGGGGATGTGGGTAGGGAATGTGTATTTGGGTGGGTGAATGGGTGTGTAGGAGATTGTGTGGGTTGGGGGATGGGTGTGTAATGAGTGTGGGGGTTGAGTGTTGAGGGGGGGGGGGGGGTGTCTGTGAATGGGATATGTCTGTGTGGATGGGAATGTGTGGAGTTTGGATGGGTAAATGTGAGTGGGTGGAGGATGTATGTGTGAGTGGTGAGGGTGTTTGTAGGTGGGGGATGTGTGGGTGGGTGGGGAGATGTGTGTGTGGGTGAGAGATGTGTGGGCAGGGATGTGTATGAGGAATGCATGTGGGGGATGTATGTGTGTATGGGAATGTGTTTATGTGTGGACTTTTGTGTGGGAGGGGTGATGTGTGAGAGGCGGGGAGATGTGTGA
This sequence comes from Cepaea nemoralis, assembly GCA_014155875.1. Taxonomy (NCBI): domain Eukaryota; kingdom Metazoa; phylum Mollusca; class Gastropoda; order Stylommatophora; family Helicidae; genus Cepaea; species Cepaea nemoralis. The sequence continues at coordinate 82,865 of JACEFZ010018497.1, forward strand.
TGTGCAGGTGGATGACGGGTGTATGTGAGGATGGGGGATGTGTGTTTGGCTCGGTGGTTGGGGTGTGTGTGGGTGGGAGGGTATATGAGAGATGCATGTGTTGATGGGCGGGTGGGTGATGTGTGGGTGTGAGTGGTTGATGGATGAGTACGTTAGTGGGTGGATGTGTGTGAGAGATGAGTGTATGGTTGGGGGATGTGTGTGTTTGTGGGAAGATATGTGTGAGCGACGGATGTGTGTGGGTGGGATATATGTGGGTGGTGGGGTGTGTGTGGGTATGAGGTGTGTTTTGGGGTGTTTGTGGGTGGGGATATGTGTGGGTAGGTGGGGAGATGTGTTTGTGGGTGGGGATGTGTGTATAGGTGGAGGATGTGTAGTTGAGAGGTGGAGGATATTGGGTGGGTGAGTTGGTGTAGGTTGGCTGATGTGTGTGTGGGTGGATGGGGAAAATTGTGAGGGTGCAGGATGTATGTATGGATAGGTTCGGGCTGACGGGGATATGTGTGTGTGTGGTTTTGTGATGTGTGTTTTGCTGGGTGGTTGCGGGTGTGTGGGTGGGTGATGGAGAATATATGGGTGGGTGTGTGCGTGTCGATTATGGGAGGGGGGATCGGTGGGTGGGTGGCAGCATGTATGTTTGCCTGAGTCTGTGTGAGTGCGTGGAGGTATGTGTGGGTGGGTGGGGGTGTGGTGGGTTGGGTTGGGGATGTTTGGGTGGCTGAGGGATATGTGTGGGTGGCTGCGGGGTGTGAGCGTGGAGGGGGGAATGTATCTCACAACATTGCAATATGCACTGTTTATGTTTACAACTTTCATTTGACAATGTTGTTTTCCCCATGTGAATGTACCATGCGTAATATGCATTGTTTATGCTTACAAAATCAATTTGACAATGTGTTTTTCCCTATGTAAATGTAACATGCATATTTGATGAATGAAAGATGAGTGATCGAAAGGGCCGAATGTAAGACGGGCCTGCGTGCACAATTTGTTACCCTTTTAAAATAAAGTTCGTTCGTTCGTTCGTTCGTTCGTTCCCTCCACCCATCCATCCATCTGCCTGCCTGTCTGTCTGTGTTACTAGAATACATTTTTTCCAAAGGTACTTTAGATCGATGGTTGTTAGCCTTGAAATAACTCGATCACAGAACTTGAAAACTGACGTATTCAGTGAACCATAAACACACAGAATGACGCCACTGCTGTAATAACAGTCAATCAATCTGGTGTCGTCTCCACAATGAAGGTTGGCTGTAATGGATCTCCAACATGTATGTCTCTCACCTTAACTGTACATTCTGTCAGACTGATGTTCGTCCATCGTTTGATGTTATCGTCCCACATGTATCGTTGTCTACCTCTTGCTCGCTTGCCCTCAACCTTGCTCTCCAGTGTGGTTTTATAAGAGTGTTATGTCTTTTAACGTGGCCGAAATATTTCACTTGCCAGTTTTTTTTTTTTTTTTTTAGGGGAGGGGGGGGGGATTTTAGGGTTTCCAAGGGGGGGGGGGGATTAAGATTATTTCAAGATCGCGTTAATACAAGAACCGATTACTTGATATTGTTTTTCCTTCATACTGTACGGTTCCGTACGTCTCACCCTTCTAAAATTCAATTTATAAAGTAAGTAGACCCACAAATCATGTTTTATGTGTATGTCTAGACTTGTTTTAGTATGTGCTATTAAATTTAGCTTCCATTATTACGTATACTGTGTAGGGGCGGGGCGGGATTTTTATGTAGGAAATACGAAAGGGGGGAATGACGTTCTGAAAATATGGTGAAGTGGAGCACGGGCCAAAAACGGTTGAGAACCACTGCTCAAGATGTTCATGCCGATTGCATGCTGTTGAAAGCATTTTTTGACATTCCTATTCTCTGTTTTGATTTGTATTTCACTTCTGTAGGAAATACGAAAGGGGGGAATGACGTTCTGAAAATATGGTGAAGTGGGGCACGGGCCAAAAACGGTTGAGAACCACTGCTCTAGATGTTCATGCCGATTGCATGCTGTTGAAAGCAATTTTTGACATTCCTATTCTCTGTTTTGATTTGTATTTCACTTCTGCTATAATCTGTTATTACATGTCCAAGATATGAGAAACTTATTACTTATTCTAGTATCTCCCCCTTTACTGTGATGTTCATTGATGGCCATTCCTTTGCATTGCTAATTATGATAGTTTTCGTTTTTAGGATGTTAATATCTAAGCCACATTCTGCACTATTCCTGTTTACTTGTTCCACTAGATTTTGTAACTCTTGCTCGCTTTCTGCTAGTAACACGGTATCGTCAGCATATCTAAGATTGTTTATGATTCTTATCTTCCATTGGTGTTAAGTCCAGGCATTTTGACTTGTTTATTTATGTGTTTATGTTAAAGAGGCTTGGGGACAACACGCATCCCTGACGTACTCTTTTGTTTTTTTAAATCTCTATGGGCGACGTATAATTATTTCCGCATTTAATTGACGCAGCTTGTTCTCAGTACAATTTACGAATAAGTCCGGTGTCCTTTCCGTCTACTCCTATGCCCTGAAGGTATGTAATTAGTCGTTCATGTTGTACTTATCAACAGCTTTCTTGTAATAACATTGCCATCACAGGAAATGCATATATTCAGCAGCAGGTTGTGTGGGACCGTCGTGGGGAGGGAGCAGTTACTTGTATAGGACGTCGCAATACATCCCAGCATTATTTTGGATGTTTGTGATTGACTATGCAGGTTTAAGTTCATTTGTTTGACATTGTTTTCTGAACGGCCCACGCTCATACTATTGTGAAGATTAGCGCATTTATTTATTGCAGATTATGCAATGTTTGACGATTCTCTCCTAACACCTCTTAAAGTCCGATGGCAGTATTAAGTATTTGATACTTACAAGCTTAAAGAGACGGAATCATGCACAAAGCTAAATAGCAACGTCGACACATTTGGGGCAATAGATAGAGGTTAGATAATAGCATTAGATATGCGGATGATACAGTATTGATTGCAGACAATTAACAGGATCTGTAACATTTAGTAGATACGGTTGTCCCATACAGTGAACAATTAGGGTTAGAATTAAATTGTAAGAAGACAGAGATTATGATCGTCTCTAAAGACAGAAATACAACAATGTAATATTCAAATACATGGGAATAATCTTAAACAAGTGAATCGGTACAATTATCTCGGAACAGTCGTAACATCTTATAGGAGGTGCCCAGAGTACACATACGCAAACATAAACTTCATCACACGGGAGCCATATTACAATAAATGAAAGTCCAACAAAAAATCGGCAGAATGATATGAACAACAACACAGGACCCCCATGGATCAATACTACTGTCAATGATTGTCCCTGTACTCATTAATGATGTATGTGAGGCGGCCGCCGATGTGCAGAATACATTATCACAATCACAATAAGCTGTGAATTATTCCACATGGAAAACACGGGAACAATTTCATAATGTTTCATATAGGACTACAGATGGCAATATACAACGTTTTAAGAGGATGACAATATGGAGGTGTTATTGAGAATTTGTCAGAACATCGAGGTCACAGCACTCAAGACATCCTCACGTGTACTCCGTCCTCTTCGTAAGATCGTGAAATTATGGATACTTACAGCCTGTTGGGTACGCTAGCCTGTACTTCGTCCTCTACCCCATTGCTTCACTTCAAGGCAGGGAGTGGGTGTGGTATTTTGTAATAATAAAATAGCCCCATAGCAGATACTGCCTCTTTGGGGTGTAAAGTCTTACGCCTTCGCATATTCTAGTCCACGAAATATGAGGTGTAGTGGTCGGTTCTCTTCCTCGTGGTCTCCCTTCCCAAGCAATTCCCAGAACATTCTAGAAATTGTCTGGTTTCCATTTTTATGAGGTTAGGTCAACTCCAGAGCCGTACTGGTGGAAGAAAAAAAAATATTACTTTTGCCAGGGATTGAACCGGCGTCTCGCCAGGCTTAATTGAAAGTGGCTTATTTAAATAATACAGAATAACCCACATAGATCAACAAGGGAAAAAATACAGAAAGCACAAATTATCAAACGGTTAGGAATGCTTCCAAATGAGTAAAGTAGATGTTTTATACGGTAATATCTTACTCAACTCTCGGAGTTATAATTGCGACGCATACAAGCTACAAAATCCCCAACTCGGCGATCGTTCAACAACTGTTAACTTGCGATCATAAAGTTAACAAACAAAATGCGTTTCGTAGACTGTATTCCACAAGCAATCAACGGTTACTTGAATACATCGAGGCCGTAGCAGTTAGACATCTAAAACCATGATTGTGCCAATAGAAAGATTGCACAGTGGCTCTGCGATTACAGCGGGGATAACATTGCTCTACATTCCAATAGTATCAGCGCTTATATGTGTTACGTATTTCAGGCGAAATATGATTCATCTATTCACTTTATATGATATAATTATGCATTATATCATCTGACGACTTGTAATGAAATATGTCAGGCAATAAACCGTGCTACCTATTGTATCTGGCTTCTATGTTTAAAGGTCGTATATATTGTTACTTCATATACTGCATGTTTTATTGTTTTATGTATACTTGTGTTTGGCGGGCCATGATGTGGGAATACGTGTATACCATTGTGTAGAAGCTTGTGGTTGACCAGCGAAAATAACGCGAGATTTGGAAGGAAATGGATGGGGAGCAAGTATTACTTCAATGCTCCTTTTCTACAACTCAATAGTTAGACCAAAGGAAAACTAGCGGAACATCATCTATCACTCAAGATCTAAAGGTCTAACGTGCAAATTAGATACAAAACAACACCTGGGTATGTTTATAACCACCCACAAACACACGCCAAGGGGAACATCAATAGAAGTGGTCGACGCCGTTTCTGGAATTATGCTTTTAAATCTTAGGATAAAAGAACTCAGATTACATTACACTGTTGAGTTGAGTTAAGAACCGACATCACTGCACTCAGGACATTCCCATACGTGCTCGTCCCCTCGTTCAACAGCCAGCGAAGAGTCACACTACTAATCGTTCCCACCGCTATCTGATTAAAAGTTCTCCTGGTCTTCCCTCTCAGTTTTGAGATTCTTCCAGAACCCCTGCCGATCGCATTCTTTCCACATATGGGTTCTTAATCTGTTCCTCTGCCTTCTCCACCTGGTCTCACAAGCGCACGACCACCCCCTCCTTGTCCATAGGCAGTCTGCCACCAAGAGGTGCATTCCCTGCTAGCCTATCAGCCTGTTCATTACATTACACTGTTAAAGTAATCTGATTAGAGAAATTATACCTAGGCAGTCAACATGTTTTCGACACATTATAAGAAAACATAAATTACAGAACACGAGGACAACTGGCCAGATTGATGGGAAAATAATAAGGGGAAGGCAGAGAAGGAAATGCCTGGATGGCTTGGCTACGTGGTATGGTTGAGACAAGAACACTGAGTTGACTTTTGACTCTTCTGATCGTGTGAGATGGCGAAATATGACCACCCACGCTTGTCGGCATGGCACATGATGATGATGAAAGATATCTCTGACACATCTCATCCAACAAAAAACTTTATACCAGACACAAAACCAATTATAAACCTCAGACATGTATACAACTCAGCACGAAACAGCACGGAGTAGAACGATAGAGCTGAGGGATTCGGAAACCTTAAAGAGATTTATTATTGTGTTGCGTATCCCTTACGGGACGTTGCAGTCAACACCAGCATTTTCAGCTGCTGTTGATGTACTAGGCAAGTGTTACGTTCAGTAGTTTGCCATTGCTTTCTGAACGACCGGCCCCTATACCTTTTTCGAAAAAACCAGCACCGCCGTGTTTCGAACCCGGGTATACGGGCTCACAAACCGCGTTCGCAAGCCCTTAGCCACAGAGATCACACTCAGTATTGACAACTGCACACCTATTATCGAGTTGGAAGACAGCAGCAGACCAATTCGGAGCTAATCGCTTGGCGTTGATTTTCACAATCAAGATACTATGTCGGTTGAATAGATGATGGATAAACGCCAACGATTAACGGATATAACACGTTATAATGATGTTGATGATAGATTCCCACTTCCCGTTTGCTGTTCGTTGATACAGACTTTGGTCGGAGAGTTTGGTCCTGTTTATGTTGTTTCTACTAAATACTCTGTTGGCGAGCCCGGTCAGTGCGATGGTTAGTCTCTCGCCTGCCGACTTGGAAGTGTGGGTTCAGACCGCAGCTTCAATTCCAATTCCAATTTTCAAAAACAAAAATTCCAAATTCGGCCTCGTCTAACCTGCTTCATCAGCTGTGGTTATTGTTGAGGTCCGTGGTTGTGTGGATTGTTGGTCCTAATTCCTAATGGTTTTTATTTGTTCCGCTCTGTTCGTCGGATAGATATGTTTTGTGCTGGTCCTGGTAAAGACCGGTCCTTGGTTGGGCCTACTGGGGCCCTCATTCTCTCGTTTGTAGGCTTTTCTCTGTTAGCACTGCTAAGTGCTTGTCGCTTCTTGTGTTATTCTCATCGGGGCTAGTCCCGGTCATGTCCAGTCCTCATAAGGACTTGATGTAGGCAAGGGCAGAGCATTTAATTGCAAGTCTCAAGTTGTCCCCCCGGTCAGCGGTACGAACTCCTTTACGCTTGTGAGTTTTGGCGGTTTTCTTCATCGCGTGTGGGTGTGGTGTGGCAACAAGATGACCAGGTCTCCCTAGTTCAGGTGCTCTACCGGAAGAGCCAACCCACCTTCCTGCCATTCACCCCGCCAGTTTTTTTTTTTTTTATTTGGTAATTTTTTTTTTTTTAAACATATAAACATGCACAAATAAAAACAAGCACATATATACATATATACAGTGTGGGGAGGTTATACGGTCTTCCCTGTTCTGCATAGGAACTGTCTGACCAGTCGCTGTGTTTCCGGGTTGCTGTTTATGTGCAGGCACTCCGTCATTGTCATTGGGTTCCCAGTTTTGACGAAGTGATCTCTCAGGTCCCTTCGCTCTCTATTGTACTTGTCGCATACTAGTAAGTAGTGTTCGATGGTGTTGTTTTCTCGGCATACTCTGCAGTTTGGGTTTTCTCTTGTGTCTTTCCAATTGCCTAATCTGATTCTCCACAGCTGTCTGTTTGCCGGTGCTTTCATGTTGGTCTTGACTTGTGGCTTGAATCTGGGTTCACCCAATACTTGGAAGGCATGACGGCCTTTATCGCTGTCTCGCCACTGTTGCCTCCATTCCTTGAGAATGTAGTTTTTGACTATATTCTTCCCTTCTACTTTACCTAGGCCTGTGCAGATTTGATTAGTGCTGGTTATTCCCCGTTTCGCCGCTCTGTCTGCCTGTTCGTTTCCCGGGATACCCCTGTGTGCTGGTCTGGTATCCATCCGATGGTGACTTGGCAACCCATGTACCTGAGGTTAGTGGCTGTCGCTAGTATCTCCTCTTTTATGTCAGGTCTGTTGCCTCTATTGAAGTTCCCGAGCGTTTGTACTGATGACAGGGAGTCTGTTAATATACACAGTCTCAGTGGTGGATTTTCGGCTGCGATCTCTAGACCTTTCATTATGGCAACCAGTTCGGCCGTGCATACTACTGTCTGGTCTGTTAGCTTGAACTCTCTCTTTTGCTTCCAGTCTGGGACCACTACCCCTGCTCCTATCTCTCCCTGTTCGTTTTTGAACCCGTCTGTGTATGAGGTTGTCCTTACTGAATTCTTGTATGTATTCCTCGGCCGTGTCTCTTGCATCTGTGTCCTCCGTGTCCTTGGTGATGGACTTTGCTAAACTACAGTCAGTGAATGGGACTCTTAGTTCCCATGGTGGGATTGTTGGCTTGAACTTTCTTGTCTGTTTCAGGGTCTCTGCTAGCTCAGTTTCTTCCTTCATCTTCTCTGCTGCTTCCCATTCTGCCGGTCTTTGCAGTTTTACTATTGGGATGCACCCCCCCCCCCTTTTTTTTGCTGTTGTTGTCGCTGAAAGTTTGGTATCCAGGGTGGTTTTTGTCTTGGGCTACCTTAAGCCAGTAGTTATACGTCAGCTGTTTACACCTCAGACTCAGTGGAAGTACACCCAGTGCTACCTCCATGGCTTCTCTGGATGTACATTTTCCAGCACCCAGGATCGTGTTTAGCGCTTGGGTCTGTATGGTGTCTAGCTTCCTCTTGTTGGCTTCTGATTCTGAGTCATACACAATGCTGCCGTATTCTAGCTTGCCCCTGATAAATGCTTTATAGAACATCAGCATTCTTTGGGTGTGGGCACCCCAACCGTTACATTTTATTACCCGCAGTAGGTTGCTTGCTTTCTTGCATTTTTCTAATGTCTGGCTTATATGTTTTGACCAGTTCATCTGTTCGTCCAGGGTCATTCCTAGGAAGACTGTTCTCTTTGTTTTCTTAATGTTTTCCCCGTTTATCTATATTTTCCAGTCCTTGTTATGATTTATCTTCTTCTTGCTGCTAAATACCATGCTGACCGTTTTATTGGTATTGATTTTGAAACCCCATTTGTCCATCCATGCTGTTAGCTTGTTTATTTGCTTTTGGAGGGGTCCTCTTGTAGTCTTTGCCGCCTTGCCGCTCCTCCATATGGCGCAGTCGTCCGCGAATTGAGATAGTCCTGTTTTCTGGTCTTGAATCTCATCTGTCAGGTCATTCACCAGATTGAAAAGATTGTTGGTGAGATGACCGAGCCCTGGGGAATGCCGTTCTCCTGCACATAGGAAGAATTCGGATTTGTCCAATTTGACGTGGGGTCCCGGGTCGACTTAGCCTAAAATGGACTTCAAGAATGTCTTGGGAAATCAAAGCGGCCGATGCACTATTGACCCCATCACCCACTAACTGTCGATCTAACAATATATGGGTCTAGCACCGTACATCCCATGCGCCTAAAGGCATTAAGAGGGTCCTGCACTGACTACTGACTGACTGACTGATTGACTGACTGATTCTCTGTTACCGTCTGAAAGCAGCTTGTCTGACTGAAGACTGCTTGTGTTGCAGGTCGTGTGACTGGGACTGCCTCCAGAACAACATTGTTGCCGAGAGCCTGGTCGTTGTCTTGACTCTGGTGTCCGGGCTGGCCATCACTGGAGAGAACCTCATTGTCTTCAACCTGATAACGGGTAAGGAAGATCGTGGATGTCGTGTTCAACCTGATAACGGGTAAGGGGGATAATTGGTATTGTGTTAAACCTGATAACCGATAAGGGGAATAATTGGTATTGTGTTCAACCTGATAACGGGTAAGGGAGATAATAGGTGTCGTCTTCAACCTGATAACGGGAAAGGGAGATAATATGTATCGTGACAAATGGGTACACTTACTATATTTTAACATTTATTATAATACTACGTATTGGGGGGGGGGGGAGCTATGGATGAGAGGTCACGGTGTCGCCTTAGACTCGGACGGTTCCGGGTGATATCAGACGTCCCGCTGATCTTGTCGCTAGTGGGATCGGTGACCTAGCCTGGTCTGATAAGGGCGAAAAACTGTGTGTAAATTGTGTGGCAGAGTGTTATTCGAAAAAGCTACCACCTTAACGACGGGTAGATAGGGCCGGTTACCTTTTATAGAATATGTCTAGGTAAAGTAAACATGGCACACAGTCGGGGGCATTGACCTTTTATGTGCACGACCAGGTGTCGCGTATTCACCTCCAACGAGGAACGAAATAGAAGACTATTAAGGATCAAGAATTTAAAAACTTAAAAACAATAATATTTGAATATTGAAGAAATCTGACCCTTGAAAGGTATCATGCCTCGAAAAATAAATTAAATGGCCATGTCGAAAGTCAAAATGTTTTAGAAAGAACAACAAAGGAAGGCTTAGTTCCTTGCAGACGAGGTAGGGGATGCGCAAAACGGCTGTGGAGGCAGGACAATTAATATGTGAGGAGAGCAACGTTCCGCAAAGACCTGCAATCTCACCTTATGTATACTTAAGTATTGCCCTCACTTATGCTTTATTTGTCCTTTATTTTCCCCTGCCTCTTTCCCATAGAAGGCGTAGGCCCTCAGGCGACTCCCGTTAAGCAGGACCTCCTCCACGGCCCTCATTTTCGAAGTAAATATAACGTACCTTACTACTCCTCATGCGACTCTCGTTAAGCCGGACCTCCTATCTTGTGCAGCTTCCTGCAACTCCCTCAATGTCCCCATATTATTAACTGATTCAGTGCCGAAGGATAATATATCGCCAAACGTGACATCTCATGTGGACAGAAGGGCGACATATCGCCATACTAGGGTCACTGTGTTATTTATTTTGTTTCGTGATCTTCCGCAATTTCAGTGCTCAGTAAACATAAATGTACATTATAACGCTTGCTCATTTATTTGTGTCATTTATTTGGTCGAAGCCTACTGTTTGTTTGGCACTGAATCACTTAATATATTTCTCTAATTCTCTTCATCGTTGTATCAGATCTCCCTCTGTTCCGTTGGCCCTGTTGGTTATATACAAAGATCTTTATGGTTACATTATTATCACGCTTCCTCAGCGTGTGTCATATCCAGCGCTAATGTTTTCTCCACACCCCTTGATTCAGTTGAGAATCTCAGACATGTATACAAATCAGTACCAACCAGCATGGGGTAGACTGTTAGATCTGAGGGATTCGGAAGCCTTAAAGAGATTAACACCCAGCATTGACAGCTGCACATCTATTGTCGGGATGTTTCTTTCTCTCCATGAGCTGCACGCTTGTGATCCTGTCACACCAGTTTAGTCATTGTAATCTATGCAGACACCAGTTTAGTCATTGTAATCTGCGCAGACACCAGTTTAGTCATTTTAATCTGTGCAGATATCAGTTTAGTCATTGTAATCTGCGCAGACACCAGTTTAGTCATTGTAATCTGTGCAGACACCAGTTTCTGGATGCGGTAGAGGATTCTTCAAGAGGGAAATCTAACACCTACATTTGAAATAAGAACAGGGATTTGTCAGGGATGAGTTGTGTCATTTATAATTCTAACTGACAACAGACCGGATTTTGAAGATAACAATAACTACCGCCAGAAATAGAACTGAAGGCAGTCTGACAAAGACGATTGATGGTCTTAACTTAGCTGATGACATTTTCCTCTTATCCCGCACGCGAAATCCGATGCACAGTAAATAAAGATACCACACTTACTGGGAGGTCGAAATGAGTATGTCTGTAAATACATGTGGGAAACAAAAAGATATTGAGAATAACTCAAGAAAATGATAGTCCAATGTTCCTTGGGGACACCTTATTTCAAGAGGTGGACACACCTTTATATGTGTAGCAATGTTGATATTATTGGGGAATCATTGTTTTTTCTTTTTTCAAATCCTATTTACAGGACATATCTGTCAACACCAGCACTGCTGTTGTTGATGTCTTGGCAAGTTTACGTTCAGTAGTTTGCCATTTATTTCTGAACGACCGGCTCCCATACCATCACGTTAAAACCCAGCGCGACACGGTCTGCTGCCAAATCGGTCGCTGCTGTGTTTCGAACGCAGGGAAGCGCATTTACGAACCGCGTCCGTAACGCCTTGGCCACGGAGGCGGCTGGGGAATAATTAGACATATTAAAATAAGAATACAGAAGGCGAAGGGAACTCTCACAGCGCTAAGAAATGCGTATAAATCAAAGGTAATGAAACTTAACACGAGACTTAGAATATTAAACTCAAATGTTAAATTAGTACTGGTGTGAGGATATGAAACATGAAGAATGACGAAACCAATCACTGATAAACTATTACTACTCTCCAGGCTGTTGGTATTTCTTCGGTATAAAAAATCCTGCTAAATACTGTATGAGGCAGTTCATTTAAAGTGCTTATATTGTCTTTAATAGCTTCTGCTGGGATACCATATGGACCAGCAATTCCCCATCCATGAGAGATTCGATAGCTTTTCTTACTTGTTTAGTTGGTTTCTCACGGTTGATATGCCGCTCCACATCTGCACACTCGTTATCTAGAGGGTCATTTTGGAGTGGCTTATTTAGATCCTTACAGTATTAAGCCTATCTAGTCATTTCATATTTAAAGATTGTGTGAACTTTTCCATTACTAATTCTGTTACGTCTACTAAGTTCATTATATTTTCCCACTAATTTTCTTGTGATGCTGTAAAGGTTACTGTGGCTGCTGCTTCTTCTGCCTCTTTTGCAAGACCAATTAAATATAGGCTTTTACCCACCCCTTATCTTCTTCCTAATTTCTTTATAGCTTATTGTATTTTTCCCCGGGCTCTAACTTTAGCAACTCTAGTTTCACAGTTATTTAAATGTATTTTATTTTTCTAATTCCCTTTCTTCTATTGTTTAATAGTATCCGGATTGAGTCACGCTTTATGTTTCCGTTTCCTTTCCCCAAATACACATTATTCTTTCCAAGTGCTTTAGCCTGCTTCCAGTTATCTTCCGCAATCACGTCGCATGACCTGGCTCGAGATTATGTCTATAAATTGTTCCATAGCTAATTTATTTCTGAGATATCCTAGATTGTATTGATTTCCCTACTTATAATATGTTATGTGTCGCAGACGGTATTGATTTCCATGTTTATAATATGTTATGTGTCGCAGACTGTATTGATTTCCATTTATAAAATATGTTTCGTAGATTGTATTGATTTCCATAATTATAAGATGTTACATAATCAAGATTGTATTGATTTTCATATTCATAAGAAGCTAAATATCGTAGATGTATTGATTTCCATACTTATTAAATTTTTACATATCCCAGATTTTATTGATTTCCATGTTTATAAGAAGTTACTATTTCTTGAGCTTCACGTTCATTTTACTTCTCAGCAAATGGTAATCGGAACGAAAACCTGCTCCTCTATAAACTTAAAAAACAGTCACGCCATGTTGAGGACGCCATCACTAATTAACGAAAATTGTGATAGGATAAATGGAAACATAATCCAAATTCCATGTCTTACAATTGCCTACGTGAAAGAAATACACCGAATAATATGGACAATAAGTAAAAGAAGAAGAAATGAAGACGAAAAATGCTAGAGATGATCCGTTTTCTACTTTCGTACGCTTGAAATATGTTTATAACTACATTGTTGTCTCTTGTATGAATGTAATTGTCTGTTTTTTAGTTCACTCAGCGGTCCATAGAGTTAATCTTCCACTGTCATCTTTCTAGGCCAGAAGGTATGCCTGGGTGTGTTGTATTTTGGGCAGTCCTGGAGTATGTGCTCTGCTGTCTGCGATGCCAATCCACGTGTGCACATGGCTGATTCACCAATCTTGAATTTTGTATACATGTAGTTGCGTAATCTATTGTGTCCTGTTCTGAGGCGAGGAAAATTGACTTTTTCTGGTCTGTCCATAATGTGGTAGTCGTCTTGAGCAGGTTTTGGTGGCTTTCTGACTGATTTGATCATTCTTTCCTTTTGGCGGTATGTAACGGGCACATCAGTCTGTTCTTATTTTGCTCCTTCCTTTGACAGTCGATCAGCTCTGTCGTTTCCGGGTATTCCACCGTGGGATGATATCCACTGTATGGTGACCTTATGCTGACTGCTAAGTTCAGAAAGTAGTGTCCTTAGTACTGGCAATTTTTCAGACAGGAGCGCCTCGAGTACTGATTTTGCATCTGCCAATAGCACCACAGGTTGTGTACCATGGCTGGTATTTAGTAATTTCTCTGTTGCTATCTTGATTGCCTCAATTTCAGCATTATAGTTATGGCAGTACTTTCCTGTTGGAACTCTGGCCGTGCCCCTAGTATTACGAGGGTAAATTAATAAGAAAGTCACAAATGGCTGTAGAAAAATAACTAAATATGATAACAACTTGAAACAATTTATTTCTATGCATACATTGTCCCTTTATTTCTTAACATAATTTCCACCAACATTGATGCACTTATCCCATCGTTTTATCAATCCTCACAAACCGGCTGCATAGACCTGCGTGCTTTGTTTTCATTTACCTTAACTGCCGTCCCACAGAACTGTGTGACTTACTTATTGACTCGCCCTCGTAACGTGTTCTACTTAGCTATTCACCGCTTTACGGGATAAACATTTGTCAGCTTAAACACGGAAAACTCATCTTGGCGGGAGACATTTCGCGAATGACGCCGAAGTTGAATGTGAAGTGAAAACGTGATTTAGAAAACAGGGCACGCAGTTCTATGCAGCCGGTTTGAGAGAGCTGATAAAATGATGTGATAAGTGCATCAATGTTGGTGGAAATTATGTTAAGAAATAAAGGGACAATGTATGTATAAAAATAAACTGGTTTCAAGTTGTTATCATATTTTGTTATTTTTCTACAGCCATTTGTGATTTACTTATTGACTTCCCCTCGTATTTGGGTATTCGACTATGTACACTCTCTGAGTAGATGTCTAAGGGGGCTTTGGGGTCACAACAAGTCGGGGCACCACAGGAGCGTCAAAACAACAGCCCCCTAGGGATCCAACCCCCCGGGGCCCCGCCCCCCTAGGCCCCGGGGTGCACACCAAGCGGTGAACCGTCCCGGAGCGCTCGCATCGGTCGCCTACAGGCGACCGAGCCGCCGATTTAGAGGGTATCATCCGCAGACATACCAAGATGCGCACCGTGAAGAACAACTGTAAGTGGCTACGGCTACATTCCACGGAGCCCTGCAATCGAAGCTGTATGAGGGACTACTGCAAAGTCCATGCAGTGCTAATACGGAAGGGTTCATTTATTAAACCATGTCGGAAATGTGGGAAGGGGGTCAACAACCTCCTAGAACTATGCAAAGAATGTGGATATGACAAGGAGTATCACCGAATCTGGTACGAAGAGAATGTAAAGGACTATAATGCAGAGATTCGTCGAATTGCTAAGATTATAGTGGATTGAACTTTCAATTAGAGAGAGGTGAAGTCGTCAGTGTACTTACACACCAGCCTGTTAGAGACTGACTGATCTGTGTATTTAGCCATGCCTACGCTGGTTCAACTGAAACAGCAAGCCCGCGAGTATGGCATGCCATACAGTGGGAGGAGGAAGGCCGTTCTTGAGGGGGAAATATCCAGAGCGCGTGAGATGGCTAGGGCCTCCCTGCTCGAGAAGAACCCCAACCTACAAGGGGCACGACTTGAAGCAGGGATTACCACCGCTCTGAGATTTGTACATGGCACCGCCGCGGACCGAGCCGCGATCGTCGCCGAGCGACGACACCGCGCCCGGCAGCGTGCTCAACGCCACGCCGACCTCGAAGCAGAGTTCCTTGCCCGAGCTGATAGTGTGCGAGATGAAGTGGATGAGATGTTGGCTGCATCCATACGCAACGCACCTAAACTGAAACTCGTCAGGGAGATTGAGGGGAACCTGAGAAAATATGAAGCAAGTGTCCCAGAAGGTAGCGACTATGATGAACCTGAAAAATTTATGTTTTCGATGGAGCCCGCCATCAAAGCCTTGGCAGTAAAAGGGTTGGGGGATTATGGTGGTATTAAAATACAGCTGTATCTCCACCTAAGATATTATCGCACCACACCGGAAGGTGAACTGATCACAGCAATAGCAGCCCACGGAAGCAGGAACCATGAAATGTTGAATGTGGGGGAATTTGAAGAGATATATAACATCGCCGTTGCTAAGATATATGCAGATAGTGAGTGCTTCACTGAACAGGGTTCGGATTGGAACTATGATGCATGTGTGCAGCTCGACCTCTACATCGCAAAATACCAACCATTCCGAGGCTCTAGCTACTTCGCGACTCCCAGTTTCATTCCACCACGTTGTGTTGTGAATGTAAAGAATGAGGACAACCGCTGCTTTGAATGGGCCATACTCTCAGCACTCTACCCGGTAGCTCATGGAGAGAACCCTAATAGATCCTACAAGTATAGTGCCCATCTGGGAGAGCTAAACTTTGAAGGAATCGAGTTCCCTGTGCAGCTATCCAGTATTGCTAAGTTTGAAAAACAGAATCCTACCATAGCCATCCGGGTCTTTGGGTGGAAAGAAGGACCGACCATACTCCGAACCAACAAACTCCAGCGCACCCAAATCAACCTCATGCTCCTACGCAAGGATGAGAATAGACACTATGTCTGGGTCAAGGATGTGGGGCGGCTTCTATATGGAAACAACAAACACAAGGGTAAGAAGTATCCATGTCTCAACTGTCTCCATGTACACTCCTCTCAGGAAACCTTGGACCAACATGTACCACTCTGTCAAGGTATCAACACAGCCTGTCAGGTGAATGTCATGCCTAAAGAGGGAAAGATGAATTTCAAGTCCCTTCAGAAACAGATGAGGGCGCCATACATCATATACGCAGACTTTGAGACCTTGAACGTTCCAGTACATGGTGCGGCAATGGATCCAAGCCAGAGCAACACGCGACAGCTTGCCCAGCAGCCCCCCTGTGGCTTCGGCTACACCATTGTACGCTGCGACGGCCTCACCTCAAACCCTGTCGTATATCGAGGGGAGGATGCTGCCGATGAGTTCCTCAAACGCTTGGGACAAGAGCAGGCCACCATCCACCACAAGTTACAGCGGCCGGCTCTGATGGTGTTGGGGCAAAAAGACCGTGAAGACTTTGCCTCCGCCACCACCTGCCACATCTGTAAAGAGCCGCTGGAGGAGGACAAGGTGAGAGACCACTGCCATATTACAGGCAAATACCGGGGTGCAGCCCACAATGTCTGTAATCTGGCATGTCGCATCAATAGAGACAAGCTGAGGATACCTGTAGTCTTTCACAACCTCAGAGGATACGACTCCCACATCATCATGCAAGCGGCCGGCCGTCTGGACTGGGGAAAAAGAACAGTCTACAAGAAGAAGAAAAACGGCCAATGGCAAACCAAACAAGTAGACAACACAACAATCACCTGCATACCAAACACCCTAGAGAAGTACGCCTCCTTCACCATCGGACAGCTGCAATTCATTGACAGTCTACAGTTCATGAATAGCTCTCTAGACACCCTGGTAGGGAACCTCAGCGAGTTGACGCACTGTGGCAAATCAATGGCTCTGACACGTAGAGGCAATGACATAATCTCAAGATGTGAGACGTGCAACACTGAGAAGCACACCCCCTGGGCTGTCTTAATGAGTAAGTTCAGGACCACGCTAAGCCAGAGCCAGTCACATCTCCTTCTCCGTAAGGGTGTATACCCCTACGAATATATGGACAGCTTCGAGCGCTTTGCCGAGGACCGCCCTACCACCCAAAGAGGCATTCTACAGCAAGCTCACCCGAGAAGGAATCAGTGACTCTGATTATGCCCACGCCCAGAAAGTGTGGCAGGAGCTCGATTGTAAAACACTCGGAGGCTACCATGACCTATACCTGAAAACAGACGTCGGTCTGTTGGCTGATATGTTCGAGGCATTCCGAGACACCTGTATGGAGGTATATCAGCTCGACCCAGCCCACTACATCAGTGCACCCGGCCTGGCATGGGACGCACTCCTAAAAAAGACGAAGGTGCAACTCGAGCTCCTAACCGACTTGGATATGCACCTCCTCTTTGAGAAGGGTCTCCGAGGGGGTGTGGCTATGGTCTCCAAGAGGTATGCTAAGGCCAACAACCCCAAGACTTCAGACTATGACCCCACAACACCCAATTCATGGATCATGTACCTCGATGCAAATAACCTGTATGGATGGGCCATGATGGAATACCTCCCCACCGGCGGGTTCCAATGGGCCAATCCAACTCTCGAGGAGGTACTCAACACCCCCGACAACGCCCCTGAGGGATGGCTTGTTGAGGTTGATATGAAGTACCCAGCACATCTACATGAAGCCCACAGCGACTATCCACTAGCTCCAGAAACCATGACCGTCCCAGAGGTCTGGTTGAGCAGCTATCAGCGCGAGCTCCAGAACAAACTGGGGGGTAAGTTCACGGAGCAGACAAAGCTGGTACCTCACCTCCACAACAAGGAGCGATACGTCGTCCACTACCGCAATCTCAAACTCTATCACAGCCTCGGTCTAGAGGTCACCCAGATCCACCGAGCCATCAAGTTCAATCAGTCCCAATGGATGAAGCCCTACATAGAGATGAACACCTCTCTACGGGCCCAAGCCAAATCGGAATTTGAGAAGGACTTCTTCAAGCTGATGAACAATGCCGTCTTCGGGAAGAGTATGGAGAATGTTCGCAAGCGTATCAGAGTCAACCTTGTCAGAGGCACCGAGACTGATCGACTCCGAAAATTAATCGCCAGCCCCAACTACGAATCGTGTAGAATCTTCAACGGTGGACTGGTGGCGGTGCACAGCATCAAGAACAAGGTCCAGCTGAATAAAACCCGTCTATTGTGGGCAGGCCATCCTGGACCTATCCAAACATCTCATGTACGACTTCTGGTACAACCGGCTTAAACCCAATACGGTAAAAGACTCCAGCTCTGCTACACAGATACTGACTCCCTTCTACTTCAGGTGGAGACTGAGGATGTGTACGCAGACATGAAGGCCCACCCTGACTGGTACGACTTCTCTGATTATCCACGTGACCACCCCAACCATTCGACAGCGAATAAAAAGGTGGTCGGCAAATTCAAAGACGAGTGCAATGGTCGTTCGATAGCCGAGTTCGTCGGTCTCAGACCAAAGATGTACTCAATCCTAGAGGAGGCCACCAACATCAAGAAAGCCAAAGGAGTGGCTCGGACAGTTGTGAAGAAGGACCTCAGACACGAACACTACAAGGACAGTCTGTTCAGCCAGCGTGAATACAAACACACACAGGTTGCCATCCGAAGCAAGGGCCACCAGATAGGAGTTTATGAGATGAACAAAACATCTCTGAGCCCCATGGACACGAAAAAGTGGATTTGTGCTGATGGTATCAACACTAGGGCCTACGGTTTCCTAGAATCCTGCTAGGGGGTAGCTGTGTGTCTGGAGGAGCAATGAGCAGCTCCTCGCGCACAAAACCACGAGCCGGCCCATCCACTAGGTAGTAAAGAGTGGGCTGTCCCTCTTGCTGGGTGATATGACTAATCCTGTGCAAGGTCAGCGACCATGTAGGATCAGTGGCCCGACGCAGGCCCCCTTCAAGCTCGCCCGCCGAATAGAGATACCTGACCTGCGAGTCGGCTGGAATCACCGGTTCCTTACGCCCGATAGCGCGGCGGGCTGGCGCGGCTGGAGCGTGGGAGACGGACGAATCCTTAATCGCCTCAGCCGGCTTCCTACCAGTCAAACGCGTCACCTCATTATTGATCGCAGCGACTACCTGGGGCAGAGCTCTCACCCATTCGACCGACCGTTCATCCGAGCCTCGGGCAGCGAGCAACAACTCCTGGGCATATTGGGCCCCGAACAGTCTCTCTGCCAGAGTGCGATTGAACCGCTCGACAATGGCCTGCTGACGATGGTTCCCAGCCTGCCCACGACGTACCTGTGTCTTATGCTTAGCCACCAGCTGACTGACAGCACCCATAAACTCCCGCCCGGGGTCAATCTGCAAAAGATTAGGCCACCTGAGCGGCCCGCGTTTATAGATCCGTCCAAGCGCTGATGCGACCGCGTCGCTACTCTTGTCTGTTAGCGGCTCAGCCTCCTTATAGCGCGAGGCAACATCGACCACTGTCAAGGCATACCTATAGGTCCTGGCCGCGCGGCCAGAACCAACGCGATCATGTGGGAGAAACAAAAGATCTGCTTGATGGACTGCATTCGGTGTGGACTCGGCGATGTGGGGTCGTGGAATATAGCGAGGCCGCGGCAGGTAGATTTGCCAGATAGCTTGCTTCTGAAGCCACTCTCTAGCCTCAGTCTCACTGACCTTAGCCGCAGCAGCCAACTTTTTCACAGCTGAATGTCCTTTCCAATAACCTTGCGGGCTGTAGTAAACGCGCTCCATTATTGTAAGACCATATCACATATCTCTATAACAGCCATCCCAAGAGGGAGCCCAAGACGGGGATGTCCTTGATTGGTGACTTGGGCCCAAAGATGATTCCTTTCCCACTAACAATCTGACTCTTCCTTCCACCACACACAATGCAGGTGCCACGCTTAACCGACCGCCCATTCTTCATCCTGCTAATCGTCCCACCCTTAGTGGGGGTCTGTCTCTTACACCGAAAACAATACATATTGATATACTACAGATGTCTATATATTCAAAACGAGGGCGCACCCATACCAAAGCGGCTCTTGGCCGACATCAGGGCCGAGACTATGCGGGCATCGCGACTCTCCCAGTCGGGGGCAGATGCTGCAATATTTTCAGCCGCCGCGGCTAGGACATCATCAGCAACGTTGCGGTTAGCTGTATCGCTATGAGCCGCATAAGCAATGTCGTGAGCCTTGCAGGCGCGGTCGAGTGTGTTGACCCCCTCATAGCCTTGGACCATCCGCTTATCTAGTTTAGTGAAAGGGCCGCAGTAGCTATATTTCCCTGTATTCTGGAACGAGCCTCCAGGAACATCCTCAGAGCTGACGCCCTCAGGCAGCCTCATGTGCAGCTCAGGCAAAGGCAACATATTCAGTGCTTTGTTGAGGAGTCCCATACCAACAATCTGGCTCTTCTTAGCACCACAAACTTCACAGAGGCCGCGTCTGGTTATTCGACGATTTTTCAGCACAACCTCCGACTCCTCCAGCGTAGGAGTCTGCTTCTTACAGCGCAGGCAATACATATTGAAGATATTGCAAATATGTATATATTTAAAATGGAGATAACCAACTTCGACCTTGAGGACAAAGCCCGCCACCACCACCACTGGCTGCTGCCGGACACCGTTCGTTGTGTTGTGTGCGGGCCATCGGGGTGCGGAAAAACAAACATGATGCTCAACCTACTACTGAAGCCGGGCTACCTAAACTATGACCGACTGCACCTGTATTCAAAGTCTTTGGGACAGGACAAGTACCAGTTCCTCCAGGATTGGGCCGAGTCTGTCGGGGAGGTTGCGGGGCAAAATATTGCCTCCTGTCATAGCTCAGCCGAAGACATCATCCCCGTTGAGGACCTGAACCCTGAAGAGAGAGCTGTCATGGTCTTTGACGATGTCATGCTGGAGAAGCAGGGACCGATCGAGAAGTACTTCTGCCAGGGCCGGCACGGCGGTGCCGACACATTCTACCTAACCCAGAGCTTCTTCAGAATTCCCAAGCAGGCCATCCGTGACAATGCCAATCTATTGGTGATCTTCAACCAAGACACGAAGAACCTGCGCGCCATCCATGACTCCTATGTTGGTGGTGATATGCCCTTTGATGAATTCAGGGAGTTCTTCACAGAGTGTACTAGCAAACCTTACGGTTTCGCAGTAATCGACCTGACCAGCAAGGCCCACGATGGTAAATACCGATGTGGATTCGATCGGTTCTATATCCCAAAGTCTTCTATTTAGATATATGTCATTGCGATAGCAACAACATGTGGGCTGATGTGACTAACCAAACAAAGCGTAACGCTTTTGTGAAGGATTATCTAGCACGTCGGGACCGCCTGAAGCAGCGGTTTCTGGCGGAGAGGGTGGGGGAAGCAGATTTACAACAGGAGGCAGCCAAACTCTTCACACCAATTACTAAAACTGTAGCAGATAGGTCAGCGCAACAAACGGGGGCAATAAGCCAAATGGTCCAAGCTCAGACCGGTGAGTTGGCTCAAATAGCAGACAAACAGACCGATGAATTGGCTAGACGGACAAACAAACAAGCTAACGAGCTAGCTCAGGCCATTGTGGCATTGAACAGGGCCATTGAGGATAGAGCCAGAGCCCTGGAGGAGGCCAGAGCAGAGGAGGCCAGAGCAGAGGAGGCCAGAGCAGAGGAGGCCAGAGCAGATGAGGCCATAGCCCCAGAACCCCCTTCAGGACCTATTATAATTGATGTAGATCGGGGCCTGGATATGGAAATCATTAATGAGAAATATAAATACCCAAAACCTAGCACGCTCCTCAATGAGTCGGATGACTTGCTTCGAGCCATCCTTGATAGCTCCAGAAAACTAAATTCAAACGAACTCGCTTCGAGGAAGAGGAGGGGCGACACCACTGCGGGAGGAAATTATTGAAATAGATCGTGATATTGCTGCTATAGCCACATATAGGGAGCGTGTTAAAACTATATTGGATAATCGACAAGAGGTTATTGTTCGTGGGCAAGGGCTGAAACTCCGAGGAGGCAAATTCGGTACCCTAACTATTGATCCAGCAGCTCTGGCCGCGGGCCGGCTGCAAGCTTTTGATGGGGACTCCCTAGTATTGTCGGCTCCGGCCGATGAGACACTGTACGATCTCCTAACCAAGCGGTTCGTCAAAACAAGACAATACACCCCACAGGCTATTGAGATATTTAGCCGGCTGGCCCAACTTGCCAAAATACCAGTCTATAGCAAAAAAGGGAAAAAATACGGACTAATCCAAGGTAGTGGTGTATTATACTACAACGACCCTAACACTCTGGTGGAGCGTCTAGCCTTGTTAGTGGCCTCAAAGGAGGCCGGGAATACAGGTGTTGACACAGAAATATCTGCGATACTGGATGAGCTTATGCGTAGTGGAGTGATCTCTACGGAGCAGGCCATCAAGTTGAACAGAAGAATCTTTATTCATTAAACATGGAGCTTCAAGTGTTGAAGGACATCCGCGACCGGCTCGCAGCGATGGAGGTGCGACTCGCACCGAAGGAGAATATATCCCTGGTGGTAACGTCGGATAAAAGCGACTGGACAACCTACTACTCCCCAGCGCTGTACCTTGACCCCCAGAAGTCATACGAGCTGGCCTTGCTGAATCTAGAGACCTACAACTCCATCAGCAATGTTAACTCCACCAACAATACTTTTATCTACCGTGTGGGGAAGAAGGAGTGGAAAACTATCACTATAGAAGAGGGGGCTTATGAGCTCGCCCAGATCAATAGAGAGATTCAAAGAAAGATGGAGGAGGCCAAGGATTGGGATGAGAAGGCCGAGGAGAAGTATTACATCACCATAGGACCCAACCCTTCAACCCTTCGGGCTTTTGTAAAGATAACCAGCCCCGACTATGAGGTTGATATGGGTGCTTCAACTTTGCGCAAAATCCTGGGGTTCGACCCACAAATACTGACTAAGGGCTATAAAGAAGGGGAGAAACCAATAGACATCTTCCACGTGAATAGCATTCTAGTCAATTGCAATGTGGTGAGTGGGTCTTACCTCGGTGGGGGGTCCCACCCCACCATCTACTCATTCTTCCCCAACGTGTGCCCCGGCTATAAGATCTTAGAGTCTCCCAGAACTGCTGTCTACCTCCCCATCTCCCAAGCTGGTAGTATACACGGCATACGCGTCTGGTTGACTGACCAAGACGGCGCACAATTAAACTTTAGAGGTGAGCAAATAACTATAAGGCTACATATTCGCAGTGTGTAACCATGTATGTTTTCCCAAGACGTCGGAGACGAGTAGGTGGGGGGATGTTCGATTGGTTGGGCTCGGCAGCTCGGACGGTTGGAAGTCTGGTCTCTTCAGGTGCTAAGGTGATACCCAGTGCCGTTAGTAAAGTCGCCAAATTTATTGGCAGCCCCATGGTTAGGAATGTGGCCAAGACGACGGAGTCTGTGGCCTCCGCGGGTGCGGCTGCCAAGAAGCTGGTGGACGCGCTCAAGCCTTTACCACCCCAGCTGAAGAGGGAACTCACAGCTAAGAGCGCTGAGGTTTTAAAGCAGCTCGCTGTCCAGCCCACTGTCCAGCCCGATGTCCTGCCCAGTCTGGAGGCGTTGGATATCGCCAGCCGGGGAGGAGGTTTCAAGACAATTAGAGATAAGTCTAGCCGTTTATAATATCACCATGGACGAGCAACGCACATCCATGCTTGAAATTTCCGAGCCTGTGCATGTTGATGAGGGTATTGAATCCTTTGAGTATCGGGAGTATGAGTCGCAGAACCCAGCTGCCCTCAACCAGAATAACACCATCCAAATTGATATACATGCTCAGGATGCCTTCACACTCCCCTCCAAGAGCTATCTTCTAGTAGAAGGCAAGCTCAGATCGTTTCGAGAGGAACACTATGACGCGGACACTCAGGCGGCTTTGGTTAACAATGCTGTTGCGTTCATGTTTGGTAAAATACGTTACCAACTTAACAACAACACCATCGATGATGTGTCATATCCGGGGCAGGCCACCACCATGATGACTCTTCTGTCGTGTGGGGAGGACTTTGCTTGGGGCGAAGGCCTCAATATGGGTTGGTATAAGGACTCTGATGTGGGGGCTGCTGCGGCGGGGAATTCCGGTTGGGAAAGGCGGCGGCTTATCATGATGGGTAAACCTACAACTCCGGGCAACTTCAGTTTCTGTGTTCCACTCAAATATTTCTTTGGGTTTTGCAATGATTATGAGAAGGTGCTTTATGGTGTGAAGCAGTCCCTACTGTTAGATCGTCAGAGTGATGCCCATACCATCCATCGTGCGGCGGCGGTGCCTGAGGGCAAAATCGAATTGTCCAAGATCGCCTGGATGATGCCTCATGTTATACCCTCTCTGAGCTATATGAGCTCGCTCATGACCTTGATAGAGAATAAGGTTAGGGTGCCTGTGGCTTTCCGCGCCTTACAGTGTGATAGCTTGGCGGTGCCGCAGGCCACATCCTTCACCTGGCAGTTGGGGGTTAAATCACAAACAGAGAAACCTCGGTGGATCCTCGTGGCTTTTCAAACAAGTCGTGAAAATGACCAGGTGAAGAACAGTGCCGTATTTGATCATGTGAAGGTGAAGAATATTCACGCCCTGATCAACAGCGCGCGCTATCCACTAGTGGATATGAACATCGACTTCGCAGAGTACAAAACCTCTCGGGCTTACAAAGCTTTTGCCGACTTCAAGGAGGCGTTCTATGGTATTACAGCTCGGGAGTCGTCCAACTTGGTGAGTCCTATGGATTTCGTGGCGCTCTACCCCATACATGTTATTGATATGCGCGCCCAGTCTGAAGCCATTAAGAATGCTGTTCAAGCTATCACCCTCAAGGTGGTATTTGACGCCGCTGTGCCTGCAGACACCAAGGCTTTCGCAGTGGTCATTGCGGATAAGTCTCTGTTCTTAGAATCTGACGGCAGGAAGTTTACAACAGTCTTGAATTAAACACTAGAGATATAGTGAAATGACTATGGCGCTGGTATCATATGGGCTGAGCCTCTCTCCGGGGCAGAAAGAGACGTTGGTCAAGGCGGCGAAAGACGGCACTGGTGCCACCCTACGCCTGGGTGTGGGGCAGCTGCACGGTGCTGATAAAGTCGGCCTGACCCAGCGTCAGATTAACCACATTAAGAAGAATGTGGTAGCGGGTTCTGGGGCTGAGCTGGCCTTCTCGAAGAGCCAGATCAAAAAGATGGTGAAGGTGGGTGGGTTTTTCCCCGCCTTGGGGGCTGTGATCCCTCTCTTGGCTAAGGCGCTCCCCTGGCTGGGTGGCTTGGGGGGCTTGATGGGTGGAGCTGCTGGTGTGGCACAGGCAGTTGATCAGGCTCGTCATAACCGGGCGATGGAGGGTCGGGGTTTTGGGGATGACCTTCTGGGTAGGGTGATGCGTGAAGTGGGTGGTGTGTCTCGCAGTATTGAGCAGTTTGGCCGCCCGAGGAAGGGTCAGGGTTTAGGGGAGGATGTTATGAAGTTGGCCGGGCGGCCTCAGCTGGGGGGTTTAGGAGAGGATATTTTGAAGTTGGTGTTGGCCAACCAACCTGGTCTTAGGGACATGCTTGGGGTGGGGGGTAAGGGTGTGTACCTGGCTAGAGGTGGTAAGGGGATGAAAAAAAAGAAGCATTAAGCAACTTTGATATTGAGAAGGCGGCTAAGGATATACCCCACTTCCGCGGTGTGTTTATGCGCGATGGTCTTCCCGCAGCTCTACACAGCCCGGAATGTGGGATTGTCAATCTAGACTCGTCAGAGGGTGAGGGGACCCACTGGGTGGCTTATTACAAGGCGGGGCCTATGGTAGTTTACTTCGATAGTTTCGGGCTTGACCCACCCCAGGAGATCCTGGATTATCTAGGGTGCCCCGTGCGCACCCAAACTTTTCAGTTGCAGAAGGCAGACGATGTGATCTGTGGTCATTTATGTCTTCATGTGCTTCGTGGGCTGGCGGGCGGGCAGCAATTTGAAGACATAATACTGCGTATGGTATAGACCATGTCTGTTGGAAAGTGCAACGGAGGTACAGTTGTCCAGCTCAGTCGAGCTGGGCTCGTGAGCAAGTATGGGGACACTATGCAAGGTACACTATCCATGGGTGGGTTTCGCCTCACTAATGTGGGGGAGCCTTCGGGACCTAGTGATGCCGCTACGCGTGGTTTTACGGAGCGGCTCTCTAAACGTGGAACGCTGACAGAGGAACTAAATATGGGCACCCATAGAATCACCAATGTAGCTGAACCGGTGGAGGAGCAAGATGTGGCCACTAAAAAATATGTTGATGCGCAACATAGGACTGCGCTGAAAGATGAACAGACTAGAGTTATGGGGTACTGGGCCAATACAAAAAATTATTTGGAAGGTCGATTCGGTGCCTCTGACTGGCCGTTGTGGTTTGTGGTACAAAATCCCTATCTTGGGTGGTCAAATAATAAACCCATTTACCTTTCAAATATGGGAGTACTACCATGCATACTTAACTTCGTTGATGGGGTATATGTAGGCTATGAGACGGGCCAGTTCTACCTTAAAGGTGATGATAAGGTTTACACCCTTAGTTTGGAGGTGAACAGCCGGCCCCGGCCTGAATATATCGATCGTCCTATCCCAGGGAGCAAACTATATATCAAGCTCTTTCTTAAGGGTGGGCCTTTTACAAATTGGGGGGATGTTATGCCAGGCCTTCAAGTAAAATCTCTAGCTCGCGAGGCGTGGGGTTGGGTTATTATTACTTTCGGTGGAAAAGTGGAAGTTACTGATGACCGAATTGCAGTAAACATACTTAAGGATGCTAGGGGTGTTGATACCATCAATCTGAGAGAAGTTAAGGTTTCACCGTGGGTTCATCTTATAAAACTTTTGTATACCATCAACCCTGTCACTGAGGAGGATTCAAAACGTATAACCACGAATTGAATATATAGGTGCACTACTATACAATGGCGCCCGACCAGACCTTTCGTCTTCAAGAGATCACTAGACTACAGAAGAGTTTGGAGGCTGAGCATGAAAAACGGTCTCTATTATATAAGAAGTACCATCGGATTGTGAATGTCTTGGATGGGATTGATACAGCACTGATTACGGTGAGTGTGGGACTTCTGTCAACAGCTATTGCAGTCCCAGTCGTCTTTGGTCTAGAGATAGGCGCTCTCGTATGTGGGCTATTGGGGGCGGCCGGCAAGTTGGTGACCCGCAGATGTGCACTTAAAGCCAAGAAGCATGATGAAATCAGGATTTTGGTTGAAACGAAACTTTCAACAATCTCCGATCTTGTCTCGGCGGCCTTGCAGGACCAGGAAATTTCTGATGCAGAATTTAAATTAATTCTGAATGAATCAGTGAAATTTCGACAACAGCAGGCTGAAATTCGACGCAAACTTTCTGCCGACTTGCACCAGAAAAAAGAGCTTACTGACTTCACCCCACCAGCCAGAAGCCCGCCTGCTAAATAGCCCGCTAGATAGCGCGCTCTTTTTTCATAGCCTCTTTCACCTCGATGAATTTCTCCAAGGGATCGTCTACTGGCAAATCTCTTGTCAGAGCCACATAGCGCTCAGCTAGTTCACTATCACAAGTGTGGCACATATCGAATGGTTGCTGTACTACCGTATTACAGATAGTGCACCCAAACACATTCCTACCCTTTTTAAGTAGTTGGAGGTGTTTGTAGCAGAACTCGCCGCGGCACCTGCGATCGCACCGGATCGAGGCCCCTTCTTGCACAAGCCACTTACAATTCTTCATTTTAAGTTTGAGTCGCTAGTCTCTAATTCTGAACTCCGCTCTGGGCCGCGCAATTTTCTTACCGAGAAAAAATTGTCGCGCGGCTCATAAAACTTGTCACGCAGAAACAAAACGATCACGCTTGCTCCGTTCAGTCACGCTACATCCGGCGTGATCGTTTTAAGCGGAAGTGTGTTGACTGGCGCGCAAGTTTGGATTTATCCAGAGCGAAAAGGTATGTTGCAGAACCATACATCGTGCAGCCACCGATACATCGCCGCTCCACGGTTCACTATCCCAGTCAGCTTCAAATTGACAGGCTAGACATTCACCCGTTCTACACATCCTCCTCAGCGATTGTTTCCAAACAGTCTGGTGGAACACCTAAGGACCTCCAACCCCAAGGAGTATGAATGATTATAGTTCCCCCACTTATTCTTCTGCCTTGGCGTCGGATGATCCGGAGATGATAGTCGCAAAATCGTCGTCTTGAGGGCTTTCCACAAAATGTTGTGGGGCTCTTGAACCACTGGCAAGTAGGCATGTCTCTGAAACACCATCCAGTTTCATACCTCTATATGGAAGCAGCTTGATGTTGGTCTTTCTCTCAAACTTCGAAATCATCCTATGGAAGGCATCTAGCGTACAACGCTCGCACATCTCATAAGGGCGCTTAACCCCCCTCTCACAGAATATACACTCTTCTATGGTCACGCCCCGCTTCGCTTGTGCATTGTGCCTTGAACAGAAAAGACCAACACAAGGCCGACCGCAGCGCAGCTCTGTGCCGAGTTTGAGCCACTCACAACCATTCATCTTGATATACCCTGGGAGGTTGTAGCTCTAATTCACTTGCGGTGGTGCATTATAATACGACGACGTCCCCTGCGCGACTCATCAAATCTTTGGTAGTTGCACCAAACCCCTGGGGGGTGGTAGTGGGTCCACTCTCCTTGGACATTCCTCCAACAGTACATACGCTGCCGTGTTGGATTCGCTTTTAGCCACTGATGTGTGTCCATGGTGTGTACCTCATACATACTAAATCTCTAAGTTGCGCTCCGGGACGGTTCACCGCTTGGTGTGCACCCCGGGGCCTAGGGGGGCGGGGCCCCGGGGGGTTGGATCCCTAGGGGGCTGTTGTTTTGACGCTCCTGTGGTGCCCCGACTTGTTGTGACCCCAAAGCCCCCTTAGACATCTACTCTCTGTCTTCCATTCCGAACATCATTTTGTGTTGACCCATCTATGTCGATTCGGATCCAGAGGTCTTGTGAGTATTCTGCATCAAGGAAGCTGAGAATGGCTGTTCTGCGCTGTACACGGTTCTGTTTTTCCTTGTCAAATATTCCTCTCGCTTTTGTCTGGATTTGTAGTGATAGTCTATGTTCATCTTTCCAAGGAGTTCGCTCTGGAATAGTTTTCAGGGGGGTACCAACTGTGGGCAGATTGGTGGTTTCTCTGCAGATTCGTTTGGCCTGGTGGATAAAACTGCTTCTTTTCAACCGCCCCATAGCTAAGTTTTCAAATCTGTTCTTCACAGGGTGGTCTGGTAAGGTGAGGAACTTATCTGCTTGTATTAGCGTTTTCATATCTCTGCGCTCTCTCAGTGCTTGTGTCCTCCCCATCTTCTCCATCTCCACTATAAGGGTTGATCTCATCCCTCCTGCGGTGACTCTAAGTGCTTGCTGTTGCACCTTGTCCAGCTCTTGTAGTGTGGTTTTTTATGCTGAACACCACGCAGTTGACCCTTATTCCAGGTGTGGTCGTATGCTCTGTTTATAAACTTTGCTAAGTATTTTCCCAATGGCTCCCCATGTGGTTCCACTTAATTTTCTCAGGATGGCTATTTTCCTTCTGGCTTTTGCTACTGCTTTGTTGATATGCTTTCTCCATGTCAGTCTGCCATCAAATGTTACTCCAAGGTAAGATGGTTCTTTATGTTCTCCAAGGGGTATTACATTTATCTGGATGATCCCCGCCTTTTGGTTTTGAGAGAGGGTAAATAGAGTGGTGCTGCACTTGTCAGTGTTTATGCTGACACACCATCTATTTGGAAGTCTATACTGGAAGTCAAAGACACTCAGCAAACACACAAAACTTAAAATCTTCAACTCTTGTGTGATTCCAGTGTTAACGTATGGATGTGAAAGTTGGAAATCAACGGTAGCCTTAGATAAAAAAAATTAGACAATTTTGAGACAAATGTCTTAGAAGACTTCTAAACATCCACTGGACACCCTTCAGAACCAATTCGCAAATAAGACAAGAGACTAAGCAAGATACAGTATCCAATTTCATAAGAAGACGCCGTTGGAACTACATCGGCCATGTACTCAGAATGGACAAGACAAGACTCCTCTACCAAGCCCTCATATGGTCACCGGTAGGAAAAGAAAACGGGGAAGACCAAGAGAGACCCTGCGTAGAACCATCATTAGAGAAGGCTCATTCAATGGCCAAGTAAATATCCAAGATCTACAACAGGTAGCAGCGAACCGCCAGGCATGGAGAGACAAGACTTCTGCCCTATGCGCCGCCTTAGGCTCAAGAGGAAAGACTAACTAACTAACCATCTATTTGCCCTTGCAACAAATGCATCTACAGCTCTTTGTAGCGATCTGGTGGCCACTGATGCATGTTCATTTGTGCTCCATAGAACCAGGTCATCAGTGTACATTGCCGCTTTAATTCCATGAGGTAGATTAGCAACAAGATCATTGATGAAGATTAGAAAAAGTGTAGGGTACACCGTGACGCAGTAGTACTTTCTTGCTCTTGAGTCTGTCCATCTGTACTCGGGCTCTTCTGTTGTGCAAGTATGCTTTTACCCATTTGTACATTCTTCCATGGACTTTACAGTTTCTCAGTTTCTTCGTCAGACCTTCTTTCCAGACTTTGTCAAAGGCTTTCTTCAAATCTATCCATGCTGCAAGCACCAGCTTCTTCTCTTGGAATGCATCCTCATCTTTTTTTTTTAGAGAAGTAGGTTGTCTGATCTTCCGTAGAGTAGTACTGCTTAACGCCAGCCTGCTGTGGCACAAGGATGTTTTCACTTTCAATGTGAAACTGCAGTCTGTGATTGATGATGCTCTCATTTGTTTTGCAGAGACAGCTGGTGAGGCTAATTGATCTGTAGCTGGAGGCAATGAAACTATCTTTCCCTGATGTTAGGAGAGGTATCATGATTGCTTCTCTCCAGGATTGTGGAACACTGCCTAAGGTCCAGCTGTTATTGAAGATCTGCAACAACTTTGCTTTGGCCTCTGTTCCTAGGTTCCAGATCATTTCATTGGAGATACCATCAGCTCCTGGTGACTTTCTCATTTTCAGTTGTGATTTGGCTAGCGCCAGTTCACTGATTGTGATAGGTTCCACCAGAACCTCATGTACTATTTTATTCTGTCATGTATGTTGCCATTTCTCTTGAATCTCTTGTTGTTTTTAGACTAATTTCGATATTGTTAACTTGTGCGAATGAGTCCGCAAAATGGTCAGCTGCTTGCTTTCTTGTTAAGATGTTTCCGTCTTTATGTAGTGCAATATTTGAGTTTCTCTCTATGCCATCATCGTTAAGTTGTTTTATTAGCTTCCACAACTTCCTTGTGTCGTTTTCAAAGTTCAGTGACTCTGTTTTCTCCTGCCAGCTTTTCTTTCTAGCATGCAGCTTGGCCCTTTGAAATTTGGCTATTTATTAATTTTGGTATTTATTGTGGTGCTCTTGGCTGTGTTTGGCCTCTGCTTGCTTTCTACACACTTCCACATCATTATGCAACTGTTCCAGTTCACTACTCCAGTAGGATTTATAATGTTTACGGGCTCCTCTCGGTATTGTTTCTCATGCTACCTGTAGTATGCATTTCCCAAACTCTTCAACTACTTTATGTCTTTCTCAGTGTTAACTAACTAGTATGCTAGTGCGATGCTTGTACATTGCCCAGTCTGCTTTATTGTACTTCCGCCTCGAGAGGGTGCTGCTTTCACTTACAAGCTCATTTTCTACAGTTAGAAAGGCTGGCCGATGGTCACTGCCACCAAGTTGTTTCCCAACAATTCGTGTAATGTTCCACTGCAGGTCTAGTGAATGAAACGCCAGGTCAGGTGTAGTTGTAGTGTGCCATGATCTCGAGTAGAAAGTATGTGAGTAGGACGGCTTGTTACTCAAGATGAATCTATGCTCATCCCAGTCTTCCAGTCTCTCTCCTCTGTGGTCCATGTGATCATATCCCCAGCTCTGGGAGTGGCTGTTGAAATCGCCACATACAATCATTTGTTTTCTTTCTGTGGTAGTGTGTTCAGTGCCTGTGGGCGATCACTTGGACAGTAGTAATTGATCAGATGTAGGTCTGTATTGTCTGTCTTAAGTTTAAGTGTCTGATACTCAGCTCCTTCCATGTAGACTTCGATTTGGGAAGCAGTGATGTTATTTTTTACAAGGGTCAATATCCCACCCTTTCGTTTGTCCTTTCTGTCAGAGCGGTAACACTGGTAGCCTCTGATTTTGAAGACTATATTTTCGTTAAAGTGAGTTTCTTGCAAGCAACATATGCTTACTTTTTCTTGGTCCAAGATGTTTTCTAGTTATATTTGTTGTGTTGTTGACTCCCTCCGCATTCAAGAGCATTATTTTTAGTCGTTGTTTGGTATGGCCAGACGCTCTATTCCCAGGTCCCCTGGCTCCACAGGACATCTGAGATGGATCTCCAGTAGTTGTGGTTGGACCCTTTCGAGGCATAGGGCCCGGCACTGCACCTCCCTGGGGGTCCAAAGCAGGGCGAGCACCATAACATTTAGCAGTAGTCGACATATTTAACCCATTATAATATTTATTTCTGATTTTTTTAGTTCTCCAAAGCAGACTTCATGTCATAATAAAATTCCTCTATACTTTCTTCACTGCATTCACTTGTTGGAACCCATACTTGAATGACATTTATTTTAAAAGGTCTTCCGTTTAATGTTACTAGTATAACTCTGTCTGACACAGCCCAATACCCTTTAACAGTGAACAACTAGGGTTAGAACTGAATTATAAGAAGACACAGAATATGGTCGTCACTGGGAAAAAGGAAATACTACAATGCAAAATACAAATGGGCATATTCTTAAACAAATGAATCCGTACAGTTATCTCGGGACAGTCATAACATATGATGGGAGATGCCTTGAGGAAATTAGAACAAAAATTGCCATAGCAAAGGTAGCCTTTTGCAAGATGAAAAACATTCTTACCAATAAAAAAGATATCAATTGAAACGAGAAAAAGAGTGCTGAAGCGCTACATAGAACATGTACTTGTGTATGGAGGTGAAGCGTGGACAATGAGCATTGAAGCTGAAATACATCTGATGGTTGTGGAAATGTGGTTTCTGAGGAAAATGCAAAGAATACAGACAGAAAACCCAATGAACAAGTCCTTCAAGAAACAAATGAAGAACAAAAATTGAAAATTGAAATTTTTTTTTTTTACAGACAAATGAAGATCGTAAACTGATTAGAGACATTAGATGTAGACAGTCAAAATTTTTTGGGCATGTTATGAAAAGAAATGAATTGGAGAACTTGGTGACAACTGGCAAGATCGAAGTGAAGAGACCAAGGGGAAGACCGAGAAGTAAATATCTGGATGGCTTGGCCACATGGCATGGTCGAGACGAAACACGGAGCTGATCCGCGACTCTGGTGATCGAGTGATATTGCAAAACATTAACCGCCCACGCTTATCGGCATGGTACATGATGGATGGGTTGACGTATTTCATGGCGTAATTGCATGGCATCCTGATTCCTGTGGCGCGCCTCCTGGCTGGTTGCCTCTGTCTTCAGCACCTTTCCTTTGCTAGAGTAGACTGTGGTCTTACTCGTGTTTAGGTGTTTAGGTACGCACACACGTGTCTGCGCATGTATGTACGTGCATACACATCTAGAGCGTTCTGGTTATTTTTCGGCGCCAGTAACTCGCCTCCACCCCTTCTCCTGTTAGTTAAAACAGTTCCTCGACGAGAAGGCCGGGAGTTGGACTTTTGCTGCAGAGGTGGTGAATGCACGAGCCATTGGGGTATTTATGCAAGGTTGAGTGCTCACCCCAACCCTGCCCCTGGCTACATAACAGCAACATTTGGAACCATAAGCAATGATGAAAAATAGTAAGTTGCATACCATTACAGGACATCGCAGTCAACTCTAAACATTTTTTGGGGGTTGTTTGTGATTTCTTACCAAGTATACGTTCAGTAGTTTGCAATTGCTTTCTGAACGACCGACACTCAGACCATTGTAGGAAAACCAGCGCAAGACGGGCTGCTTCCAAATCTCCCTCAGCTATGTTTCGAACGATGTATGTGGTATTGCGTAACCCATGGCCACAGTGCCGGCTTCATGTAGAAGCTCACTAAAAAACTGAATCCCATAAATACACAGGAGACAACAACTGACAAGACTGACACGCAATCCGCAAACAATTCAGACATTTAAATTGCAGCCATTTTTAAACGCTGGTTTTCCTGCTTGAAAAGGCCGACGGGAAACGGACAGATCGATACACTAATTAATCAGATATGCATCCGTATAAGCGTCTTATTACATCGCCGCTGTAAGCTACTGTAGGCAACCTCGCCCAATAGACGCAGTCCGTGTCTATCATTAGCCTGCATGAATAGCTGATTCAGGTGTGCTGAAGCTGAATACGGCACAGAGCCTCTTACTCTGTATAACAAAGGAAGAAAGACAGTCAATTACGAAGGTAAGGTAATAAGTAAGTTACAAATGGCTGTAGAGAAATAACTAAATATGATAACAGCTTGAAACCAGTTTATTTTTATACATACATTTTCCCTTTATTTATCAAAATAATTTCCACCAATATTGATGCACTTATCCCATCATTTTATCAGTCCTCCCAAACCGGTTGCATATAACTGCGTGCTCTGCTTTCTAAACCACGTTTTCACTTCACATTCAACTTCGACATCATTCGCGAAATGTCTCCCACCAAAGTGTGTTTTCCCTGTTTATGCTGACAAATGTTTATCCCGTAAAGAGCTGCATAGCTGGGCAGAAAAAGTTACGAGGGTGAGTCACTAAATAAGTCACACAGTTCTGTGGGATGGCAGGTAAATTAAAACAGAGCACACAGTCCTATGCAGCCGGTTTGTGAGGACTGATAAAACGATGGGATAAAGGCATAAATGTTGGTGGAAATTATGTTGAGAAATAAAGGGACAATGTATGTATAAAAATAAACTGGTTTCAAGTTGTTATCATAGTTAGTTATTTTTTCTATAGCCAGTTGTGGCTTACTTATTACCTTACCCTCGTAAAAACGTATATATACGAGGGGGTTTCAAATGAAAACTTTTTTTGTTTTCTTTGGAGTTATTTTGTGAAATATTCTGGGGAAAAAAAAGAAGTACAGCATCATTTTTTCGTTGTAGTCATCACTGCGTTCAATGCAAGTCCTCTAGCGTCGGTAAAGTGCTTGGATTCCTGTAGAAAATAAAATTCTCTTCGTGGCGTGTGTAACCACTCCTGCACCACTTGCTGTATTTCTTCATCGGACCGAAAAGTCTGTCGCAGAAGTCACGACGTTTTGAAACT
Source organism: Cepaea nemoralis (assembly GCA_014155875.1). Lineage (NCBI taxonomy): Eukaryota > Metazoa > Mollusca > Gastropoda > Stylommatophora > Helicidae > Cepaea > Cepaea nemoralis. Next base: position 118,275 of record JACEFZ010018497.1, read on the forward strand.
TCCTACACTTGCTCGACTGACAGGCTTGCTTCATTATAATGGACCTTCATTTGCCGATGAAGTTCTATAGGTTTCACCCCTTTACTGATAAAAAAAAATAACAACAACAACAACAGCAAACGGATAACCAGACGACACTCCTCTCTAGTGCATGTCAGAAGTGAGATGGCTATCTTTAAACTGTCCCTAAGATGTCACCATTTAGTCTGCTCTGTGATGTCACGTGCTTAACCCTCTTAGTATCCTTAACAACAACTTTTACAGGTTACAAGACTATGGCATGGTTATTGTAATTTCTATCGTACTTTAAAGGTTTTAATTTAAACCCCCGACGTGCGTTCGCGCACGCGCATGCACTATATATATATATATATATATATATATATATATATATATATATATATATATATATATATATATATATATATATATATATATATATATATATATATATATATATATATATATATAAGCTGAAACACAACTGATTAGAGAAATTAGACGTAGACAGTCACAATTTTTTGACACGTTGTGATAAGAAATAAACTGGAGAACTAGGTGACAACTGGCAATATTGAGGGGAAAAGAACCATGTGAATGCATAGAAGTAAATATCTAATTGGCTTGGCCATGTGGCATGGTCGAGACTAGAACACAGAGCTGATCAACGACTCTGCTGATCGTGTGAGATGGCGAAACATGACCACCCACGCTAATCTAAATATATAAATATAATAAAAAGTCCAGGGTGGAAGACAGAGATAACAAACATAGACACTGTGTCTTTGTCATATCTCTATTTCTAGCAGGAGCCACGCATCCCTAACTTTTTTTCATTTTGTCATGCCCTGTTGCAGCGGCTATCTCTTTTATCAGATACAATCTGATATAGCAATACCTCAGTTATTGTTGTAGCTAGAATTTAGTTCTCAAACTGTGTCGCCCCGTGCTCTCGTTTGAATATTTGTCTCATCTCATCTCATCTCGTTCCCCTTGTACCTTGCAATTGTTTCATTCTAAAGGCGCATTCCAAATAATATCCTTATTATTGCGTGATATCAGTTATTGTTTGCTTGTTGGTGTGTACACACTAACTATAAAAGATAGTTATCAAAGTATCAATATGAAATTTCATCATTACATACTGTACAAGTCGCTTCTTCTGATACATACACACATACATGCATAACACATACATACATATACACATACATACATACACACACACACCCACCTACCAACCTATCTATATATCTGCCTGTCTGCTTGCCTGCGTATCTACCTCCGTCCCTCCCTGCCTGTCTGCCTACCTACCTCCGTCCCTCCCTGCCTGTCTGCCTACCTACCTCCGTCCCTCCCTGCCTATTTGCCTACCTACCTACCTCCGTCCCTCCCTGCCTGTTTGCCTACCTACCTACCTCCGTCCCTCCCTGCCTGTTTGCCTACCTACCTACCTCCGTCCCTCCCGGCCTGTTTGCCTACCTACCTACCTCTGTCCCTCCCTGCCTGCCTGCGTGTCTGTCTGCCTGCCTACCTACCTACACACATACACACATAAACACACATGCAACCACATACACACATATACACACATTCACACACATATAATACACACATACGCACACATGCATACACGCATATACACACATACACACAGAGAGAAGCACACACACACACACACACACACACACACACACACACACACATCCATCTGTCACGGGTAGCTGGCTTGTCATGGACTCGAGGCATGAGACCGACACTTGTAGCTGTTTTGATGAGATATATTCACAGTGCCAGTAAGTTCGAGACTGGAACTTGTATGTAACTGTATTGATGTGATATATTCACAGTGCCACTAAGTACGAGACCGGCACTTGTATCTAACTGTTCTGATGTGATATATTCACAGTGCCACTAAACACCAGGACTGTGGCCAACATGAGCAGCGTCAATGACTCATCCTATGGCGGGGGAAATGCGATCATCACAGAGAGCAGCCAAGCTAAGAGCATCCTCACCAAAGTCTTTCACTATGCCAGTTTGGGCATTGCTGGCCTCTTCTTTATTGAGGTTTGCATTTGTTTTAATGGTTTCAGAATGCAATTTTTAAAAATATTTTGCCTATTATATTTTAGTTGAGGAGCGTTTGGCCGACTGACTAGGACGTCAGGTCTCCATTTGGGAGAATTGATTTTCTGTTTCTTCCATGAAAAAAAGAAACCCCTAATATGGATAGTTTGCATGGACTGCACTAACCAGATGCCTTAATTCCTTAGGCTCAAGACCCCTCCCCCTGCCCCCCTTTTCCCCTGTTATACACAGTAGTGTACTTACTATAGGCAGTAATGACAGGTATATTCTAGTTTTATGTAAAGTCCTTTAATCTATTAATACATTTTCAAAAACAAACATGAACAACTTAAATTATATGTAATGTAAGAACACTCCTTCAATTAGGTAAACTGTAAAATGCCAAGAGTAAAATGTCAAGAATGAATGTACATATCATAGGTTTATGTAAAACAAAACAGAGTGGAGGATGGGAAATGTACTTAGATGAATATAGAGTAATTTACTCGACTGTGCATACAGATAACAGAGGTGTAAGTATGATCTATGTTAGAGAAAGACTGAACATAGTACAAGGATATAGAGCACAATCAGAATGAGTTCTGCTAATCAGTTAAGTAGCAAAATTGTAGAAATTAATACCAATACGAATGGTAGCTATTAATACCATACATTCCGATGCACCTGTTGTAGATAGCACAGAAGAAGAAAGTTAATTTTTACAAAACTACTTACTGGCACCTGGCCGTCTAGACCAGTGGTTCTCAACCGGTGGGGAATTCTCTCCCCCCCCCCTGGAGGGGGGGGGGGGGCATTTTTAAGGTTTCCAAGGGGGGATTAAGATTATTTCCAGTTCGCATTAATACAAGAACCGATTACTTGGTATTGTTTTTCCCTTCATACTGTACGGTTCTGAACGTCTCACCCTTCTAACATTCAATTTTTAAAGTAAGTAGACCTACAAATCATGTTTTATGTGAACGTCTAGACATGTTTTGGTATGAGCTATTAAATTTAGCCTGCATTTTACGTATACTGTGTAGAGTCGGTGCGGGATTTTTAGATAGGAAATACGAAAGAGGAGAATGACGTTTCTGAAAATATGGTGAGGGTGTCACGGGCCAAATTGTAGGTAGGAAATACGAAAAGGGGGGGTGGGGGGGGGGGGGCGGCTGAGACGTTCTGAAAATATGGTGAACTGGGGCACGTGCGAAACAAGGTTGAGAACCACGTGTCTAGACAGACGATAGTTTGTTACATTGTTGCTTCAAACATAGACATAATAACTGCAACCCATGGCGGGGACCAGGGATGGAGTTATACCTCTCTATAACACAAAGTCTGAGCTGAATTGTAGAGACCATGTGTTGTCCATGGAGTATGATCCCTCTCTCTGCCCGCCTAGTTTACTCCAGTGGAAATGTACACCAATACATCTGGAACAAGACAAGCTACAGAAGTGCTGGATCAGCAAAGGAACTCTTTAACTGTCCACGATAAAAGGGTGGAGCTATGACTGGTGGATATGGCCTTGGAGAGATAAATCAGAAAGGAAAGAATCTGGTTGAATGGACGGACAAGGCCATATAGTATGATCATAGGAAACAATTGCCTCCAGCAACATTCAGAACTCCTGTGAGCGTGGAGAAGCACAAGAAGCAATTCTCTACATGACTTATACTTATAAGCACATCATTTCGAAACAGCTTAGCTGTCAGTAAAAACAACATAATTAGGAGATTGCAGTAACGAACATGTGCTAGTAATTGGAAAACAGAATATATTTGAAGAAACTAAACAGGACTCCAAGAACTGCCAAGCTAGATTTGGCAATGCGTGACATAAGTAAATAATTGAAAGATACACCTTTCTGTAGGGAATAGATACAGTGCTACAGAAAAGATAATGAATGAATCACCAAAAAGGAAAAGGAAAATCGGTAAGCTTTACTAGAACACGATTACAAGTAAAATAAATCAACGTTGAGGTCAAAGCCTTCGTCAGCACAGACAACAAACATACACCAATATTGACACGTGTGTGGTTGAAAACCTTGAGTATGGCTATAACAATTCAGCTAGACCGGAAATGTCACTGTGAAGGAAAATCGGGGATCAAGGGGCTAAAGGTCAACAATTGGAAAATTTACAACGTATAGAAAATAATAAGCAATATAGACGAACAAGGCAAGTGGTTAAAGAGTCTGTACAACATTCATCAAAACGAAATGATACCAGAAATAACGATGACAGTGGAGAAGAAATGAATGGCAGAGTAAACTTTACAACTGATGGACATTAAAAGAAACAGTAAACGATATCAGTATGAATTTAAAATAGTACACGGAAAAGCCATACGAACATATAAGGCAAATAATGTCAAAGTAAATAATAAGTGCAAGAAGTTTGGGGAGCAACGAGTAGACTCAACATCTATGTGGAAACAATACAGGAATTATTAGACACTAGAAAACATACAGCAAATAGTTGTTTACACACACACAAGTAGGTAAAATATTAACGAACAAAAACAAGGTAAATGCCACGTGTACAGAGTGTATACAAGAGTTACACGATGATGACAGGCAGTTCAGAAGCACACACTCCCGACATATGAAAATGACTACCAAAATTGATAGCCGAAGGAGAAGATAATACAACACGTGAAGATGGATAAGATAACATCACTTTGGACAGATAGCATCGCTTTTGAAGAAAGCTGTTGGTGAATTAGTTATATACCTGATGCTGTCATGAAATCTATGTTCATCACTCTACCACAGAAATCTGGTTTCATAGATTGCTAATGAATAATGCCACTAAAATATTGGAATGATTATAATGAAAATAATGTAAAACAATAATATGAGACATATACTTATGCATCATGTAATATACTGGTAAATGGGAATATTCTTCAACAATATGTATATACTGTTTGTTCTGCAGATTGTTCTGAAAGTGTGCTCCCTACAAAAGCGATTCATCATTAACCCCTGGCAGGTATGTATATTTACATGTAAACTGCTGTTCTTAATTTTCTAGTTGCTCTATGGCCGTTGTTTGCCTCCTGGACTGTTTGAATAACAGATTCAGTCGCAAACAAAGACTAGGTTTGGACCAAACAAAAATTACTGGCGGAGAATTGGAAGCAGGAATGTTTCAAATTTATGACTTAAAAGTTGATAATAAGATAGCAGGCATGCTATACATCAAGTTATAGAGTGTTGCATAGGAAACAGTACTGTATATTAGCCCATGGCAGAAGTCGATCAAAACAATTAATCATCCCATGTCACTGAATGAGTCATGATGGCATGGTGGTGAACTTAATAACAGTACGATGCTGGCCTGGGCAGTCACCGGGAAACAATGGCACACGACAGTGTTTGGTCTTCAGGCTCACCTACTATCTCGCCATAGTTGAGCAGTGACTAGCATGCTTACCTGCCAGCGCGGTGGGAAGGAGTTCGAATCTCCATCAAATCCGGAAAAGTGTATAAACTGACCCATGCTCCCAGATCTGGCCAGCCTAAAATTGGTACCTGGAAATGTTATGGGAAGCAGAGGCTGATGACGTGATATCGATCATACGACACATAGAAAACTTCTGTATTGATATTTTAATGGAGACAACAATTTGCAATGACAATATTTCAGAGATATATAACACCATGGCAAATATGGCAAGTCATTTAATCACTTAATCCTTGTAAATTTATTGAAAACTTTAAAGTAATTAACTACACATTTAAGGAACAATATTCACAATGATGTCTCAGGTTAACCACACGCGAGTGATTTATATGAGTTGCATATCATCTGCATGAAGTAGCAATCAACCCCAGCTGATTTTCTAAGCTATTTTACGTTAAGTAGTTTGCCATTGCTTTCTGAAAAGAGAAATCTACGTTGCAACCTAACTGACGGTGTGTAGAGCCAAACCACTACCCCACTTTGAGCTCAAAGAGAGTTTCAGCACTAGCACTGTAACCCTTCGTCTTCTCTGACCTTTGATTTATCTCAATATTATTTGGAATTAGAACCATATTGCGTGGTTGCATTGATACATGTAATCAACATGTCGGTTAACTGTTCTGGGTTATATTTGGGGTTTGCCGAGTTTATTATTGTTTCTATACCATGTTTTGTGTTTATTTATTGAGTCGTTTGGACAAATACTACATGTTTTGTTTCATTGATTTTAGATTTTTGATTGCCTGGTGGTGATAGCGAGTCTGACCCTTGAACTAACCTTTCACTTCGTGAACCCGGGTCACAGAGGCCTCTACTCACTGACCTACATTGTATTGTTGCGACTTTGGAGGATCCCAATGTTGTGCAATAGTAAGATTGTGTGTCAACAGTCGTAGATATATAGATTGTGTGTCAACAGTCTTAGATATATAGATTGTGTGTCAACAGTCATAGACGTATTGATTGTGTCAACAGTCATAGACGTATAGATTGTGTCAACAGTCGTAGACATATAGATTGTGTCAACAATCATAGACGTATAGATTGTGTCAACAGTCGTAGACATATAGATTGTGTTTAACAGTCGTAGACATATAGATTGTGTCAACAGTCGTAGATATATAGATTGTGTGTCAACAGTCATAGACGATATAGATTGTGTCAAACAGTCTTAGATATATAGATTGTGTCAACAGTTTTAGATATATAGATTGTGTTGTCAACAGTCATAGACATATAGATTGTGTGTCAACAGTCATAGGACATATAGATTGTGTGTCAACAGTTTTAAATATATAGATTGTGTGTCAACAGTTCATAGACATATAGATTGTGTGTCAACAGTTTAGATATATAGATTGTGTTCAACAGTTTTAGATATATAGATTGTGTCACCAGTCTTAGATATATAGATTGTGTCAACAGTCGTAGATATATAGATGTGTGTCAACAGCATAGACTCATATAGATTGTGTCAACGTCACTGACATATAGATTGTGTGTCAACAGTTTTAGATATTATAGATTGTGTGTCAACAGTCATAGACATATAGATTGTGTGTCAACAGTTTAGATATATAGAGTTGTGTTGTCAACAGTCATAGACATTATAGATTGTGTGCAAACAGTCATAGACATATAGATTGTGTGGTCAACAGTTTTAGATATATAGATTGTGTGTCAACAGTCGTAGATAGATATAGATTGTGTCAAACAGTTTGTAGATATATAGATTGTGGTGTCAACAGTTTTAGATATATAGATTGTGTCAACAGTTTTAGATATATAGATTGTGTGTCAACAGTCCATAGACGTATAGATTGGGTCAACAGTTTTAGATATATAGATTGTGTCAACAGTTTAGATATATAGATTGTGTGTCAACGTTTTAGATATATAGATTGTGTCAACAGTTTTAGATATATAGATTGTGTGTCAACCATGTCATAGACGTATAGATTGTGTCAACAGTTTTAGATTCTATAGATTGTGTCAAACAGTTTTAGATATATAGATTGTGTCAACAGTTTTAGATATATAGATTGTGTGTCAACAGTTTTAGATATATAGATTGTGTCAACAGTCTTAGATATATAGATTGTGTCAACAGTTTTAGATATATAGATTGTGTGTCAACAGTCATAGACATATAGATTGTGTCAACAGTCTTAGATATATAGATTGTGTCAACAGTCATAGACGTAGATTGTGTCAACAGTCATAGACGTATAGATTGTGTCAACAGTCATAGACATATAGATTGTGTCAACAGTCGTAGATATATAGATTGTGTGTCAACAGTCTTAGATATATAGATTGTGTGTCAACAGTCATAGACGTATAGATTGTGTCAACAGTCGTAGACATATAGATTGTGTCAACAATCATAGACGTAGATTGTGTCAACAGTCGTAGACATATAGATTGTGTCAACAATCATAGAAGTAGATTGTGTCAATAGTCGTAGACATATAGATTGTGTCAACAGTCGTAGATATATAGATTGTGTGTCAACAATCATAGACATATAGATTGTGTCAACAGTCGTTGACATATAGATTGTGTCAACAGTCGTAGATATATAGATTGTGTGTCAACAGTCATAGACATAGATTGTGTCAACAGTCATAGACGTATAGATTGTGTCAACAGTCGTAGATATATAGATTGTGTCAACAGTTTTAGATATATAGATTGTGTCAACAGTCATAGACGTATTGATTGTGTCAACAGTCATAGACGTATAGATTGTGTCAACAGTCGTAGACATATAGATTGTGTCAACAATCATAGACGTATAGATTGTGTCAACAGTCGTAGACATATAGATTGTGTTAACAGTCGTAGACATATAGATTGTGTCAACAGTCGTAGATATATAGATTGTGTGTCAACAGTCATAGACGTATAGATTGTGTCAACAGTCTTAGATATATAGATTGTGTCAACAGTTTTAGATATATAGATTGTGTGTCAACAGTCATAGACATATAGATTGTGTGTCAACAGTCATAGACATATAGATTGTGTGTCAACAGTTTTAGATATATAGATTGTGTGTCAACAGTCATAGACATATAGATTGTGTGTCAACAGTTTTAGATATATAGATTGTGTGTCAACAGTCATAGACATATAGATTGTGTCAACAGTTTTAGATATATAGATTGTGTCAACAGTTTTAGATATATAGATTGTGTGTCAACAGTTTTAGATATATAGATTGTGTGTCAACAGTCATAGACATATAGATTGTGTGTCAACAGTTTTAGATATATAGATTGTGTGTCAACAGTCGTAGATATATAGATTGTGTCAACAGTTTTAGATATATAGATTGTGTGTCAACAGTTTTAGAATATAGATTGTGTGTCAACAGTTTTAGATATATAGATTGTGTGTCAACAGTCATAGACATATAGATTGTGTGTCAACAGTTTTAGATATATAGATTGTGTGTCAACAGTCGTAGATATATAGATTGTGTCAACAGTCATAGACATATAGATTGTGTGTCAACAGTTTTAGATATATAGATTGTGTGTCAACAGTCATAGACATATAGATTGTGTGTCAACAGTTTTAGATATATAGATTGTGTGTCAACAGTCATAGACATATAGATTGTGTCAACAGTTTTAGATATATAGATTGTGTCAACAGTTTTAGATATATAGATTGTGTGTCAACAGTTTTAGATATATAGATTGTGTGTCAACAGTCATAGACATATAGATTGTGTGTCAACAGTTTTAGATATATAGATTGTGTGTCAACAGTCGTAGATATATAGATTGTGTCAACAGTTTTAGATATATAGATTGTGTGTCAACAGTTTTAGATATATAGATTGTGTGTCAACAGTTTTAGATATATAGATTGTGTCAACAGTTTTAGATATATAGATTGTGTGTCAACAGTCATAGACGTATAGATTGTGTCAACAGTTTTAGATATATAGATTGTGTCAACAGTTTTAGATATATAGATTGTGTCAACAGTTTTAGATATATAGATTGTGTGTCAACAGTCATAGACGTAGATTGTGTCAACAGTTTTAGATATATAGATTGTGTCAACAGTTTTAGATATATAGATTGTGTCAACAGTTTTAGATATATAGATTGTGTGTCAACAGTTTTAGATATATAGATTGTGTGTCAACAGTTTTAGATATATAGATTGTGTCAACAGTCTTAGATATATAGATTGTGTCAACAGTCATAGACGTAGATTGTGTCAACAGTCGTAGACATATAGATTGTGTCAACAGTCTTAGATATATAGATTGTGTCAACAGTTTTAGATATATAGATTGTGTGTCAACAGTCATAGACGTAGATTGTGTCAACAGTCATAGACGTATAGATTGTGTCAACAGTCATAGACGTAGATTGTGTCAACAGTCATAGACGTATAGATTGTGTCAACAGTCATAGACATATAGATTGTGTCAACAGTCGTAGACATATAGATTGTGTCAACAGTCGTAGATATATAGATTGTGTGTCAACAGTCATAGACGTAGATTGTGTCAACAGTCATAGACGTATAGATTGTGTCAACAGTCATAGACGTAGATTGTGTCAACAGTCATAGACGTATAGATTGTGTCAACAGTCATAGACATATAGATTGTATCAACAGTCGTAGATATATAGATTGTGTGTCAACAGTCTTATATATATAGATTGTGTGTCAACAGTCATAGACGTATAGATTGTGTCAACAGTCGTAGACATATAGATTGTGTCAACAATCATAGACGTATAGATTGTGTCAACAGTCGTAGACATATAGATTGTGTCAACAGTCGTAGATATATATAGATTGTGTCAACAGTCATAGACGTAGATTGTGTCAACAGTCATAGACGTATAGATTGTGTCAACAGTCGTAGATATATAGATTGTGTGTCAACAGTCTTAGATATATAGATTGTGTCAACAGTCATAGACATATAGATTGTGTCAACAGTCGTAGATATATAGATTGTGTGTCAACAGTCTTAGATATATAGATTGTGTGTCAACAGTCATAGACGTATAGATTGTGTCAACAGTCGTAGACATATAGATTGTGTCAACAATCATAGACGTATAGATTGTGTCAACAGTCGTAGACATATAGATTGTGTCAACAATCATAGACGTATAGATTGTGTCAACAGTCGTAGACATATAGATTGTGTCAACAGTCGTAGACATATAGATTGTGTCAACAGTCGTAGATATATAGATTGTGTGTCAACAGTCATAGACGTATAGATTGTGTCAACAGTCGTAGACATATAGATTGTGTCAACAGTCGTAGATATATAGATTGTGTGTCAACAGTCATAGACGTAGATTGTGTCAACAGTCGTAGACATATAGATTGTGTCAACAGTCTTAGATATATAGATTGTGTCAACAGTTTTAGATATATAGATTGTGTGTCAACAGTCATAGACGTAGATTGTGTCAACAGTCATAGACGTATAGATTGTGTCAACAGTCATAGACATATAGATTGTGTCAACAGTCGTAGATATATAGATTGTGTCAACAGTCGTAGATATATAGATTGTGTGTCAACAGTCATAGACATATAGATTGTGTCAACAGTCATAGACGTAGATTGTGTCAACAGTCATAGACGTATAGATTGTGTCAACAGTCGTAGATATATAGATTGTGTCAACAGTCGTAGATATATAGATTGTGTCAACAGTCTTAGATATATAGATTGTGTCAACAGTTTTAGATATATAGATTGTGTGTCAACAGTCATAGACATATAGATTGTGTCAACAGTTTTAGATATATAGATTGTGTGTCAACAGTCATAGACATATAGATTGTGTCAACAGTCATAGATATATAGATTGTGTGTCAACAGTCATAGATATATAGATTGTGTGTCAACAGTCATAGACATATAGATTGTGTCAACAGTCATAGATATATAGATTGTGTGTCAACAGTCATAGACATATAGATTGTGTCAACAGTCATAGATATATAGATTGTGTGTCAACAGTCATAGACATATAGATTGTGTCAACAGTCATAGATATATAGATTGTGTGTCAACAGTCATAGACGTATAGATTGTGTCAACAGTCATAGATATATAGATTGTGTGTCAACAGTCATAGACGTAGATTGTGTCAACAGTTTTAGATATATAGATTGTGTGTCAACAGTCATAGACATATAGATTGTGTCAACAGTTTTAGATATATAGATTGTGTGTCAACAGTCATAGACATATAGATTGTGTCAACAGTCATAGACGTATAGATTGTGTCAACAGTTTTAGATATATAGATTGTGTGTCAACAGTCATAGACATATAGATTGTGTCAACAGTCATAGACATATAGATTGTGTCAACAGTCATAGACATATAGATTGTGTGTCAACAGTCATAGACGTAGATTGTGTCAACAGTTTTAGATATATAGATTGTGTGTCAACAGTCATAGACATATAGATTGTGTCAACAGTCATAGACATATAGATTGTGTCAACAGTTTTAGATATATAGATTGTGTGTCAACAGTCATAGACATATAGATTGTGTCAACAGTCATAGACGTATAGATTGTGTCAACAGTTTTAGATATATAGATTGTGTGTCAACAGTCATAGACATATAGATTGTGTCAACAGTCATAGACATATAGATTGTGTCAACAGTTTTAGATATATAGATTGTGTCAACAGTTTTAGATATATAGATTGTGTGTCAACAGTCATAGACGTATAGATTGTGTCAACAGTCATAGACGTATAGATTGTGTCAACAGTCGTAGACATATAGATTGTGTCAACAGTCATAGACGTAGATTGTGTCAACAGTCATAGACGTAGATTGTGTCAACAGTCATAGACGTATAGATTGTGTCAACAGTTTTAGATATATAGATTGTGTGTCAACAGTCATAGACGTATAGATTGTGTCAACAGTCATAGACGTATAGATTGTGTCAACAGTCGTAGACATATAGATTGTGTCAACAGTCATAGACGTATAGATTGTGACAACAGTCGTAGACGTATAGATTGTGTCAACAGTCGTAGACGTATAGATTCTCTGTCAACAGTCCTAAACGTATAGATTATCTGTCAACAGTCGTATATATTGCAATAATTAGTAATGTTTTCTTTATATTTAGTTCGAGCAATTGCAGTCCTTGAGGCTAGTGAGTATGACCTTGAACTCTACAGAAATGGCAGAATTAAGGCTGAAGACCGATGTAGAATGCTGGAAACGACACTGTCTCAACGAAATGTATGTATTACATGTTCTGGTTTAGGTCAATGAATACATTACCTTGTATAATAAATAAACTAATAAGTCCATATTCTGTGGGTCAGATAAGTCGTAGCCACTTTAGTAACTTTTTCTAAATTGCTTTTTAATTATATAACCTACATAGTTGGATAGCTCTTGAAAAATCAAATCCAACGGTACCTTATTCAAGTCTGTAGGTCAATTTTAAGCTGAGATATTAATGTTTGTGTGTAAGTTTACCGTTTAAAAGGGACAAATAGAAGAAAAACGATTTTGACCTTTCACTTTTTGTGACCCTACCTAAACACCCACACACCTATCGGATTACACTGTTGCCAAGGGGACACAAGAAATAGTTGCGGAACAAAACCACAAATATATTTCCGTTAAAATGCGGTAATCTGTACCGTAGAGGTTAGATATTAGCTCTTTTGCTAGAGGGCTGGCATTTCAAGTTACTTTGCGAGAAAGTATTTCATTAAAGTGTACTGAGTATTAACATTTTTTAAGAAATGACAGAGTGCCTATGTTTGGGACACGTTTATATGTATCTTTGAGTTTTCATATACTTTAAATGTAAGAGGGGGTGTCTAATGAAACACTTAAAAGCGTGACAGAAATTACAATAATCACGCCATTGTGTGGTTCATCCATCATGTGCCATGCCGATAAGCGTGGACGGTCATGTTTCGCCATCTCACGCGATCAACAGAGTCTTGGATCAGCTCTGTGTTCTTGTCTCGTCCATACCACGTGGCCAAGCCATCCAGGAATATACTACTCTGCCTTCCCCTTGATCTCTTCCCCCTAATTGTTCCAGTTGTCACCTTGTTCTCCAGTTTATTTCTTGTCATATTGTGGTCAAATAATTTTGACTGTCTACATCTAATTTCTCTAATCAGTTTACGATCTTCATTTGTTCCTTGAAGGACTTGGTTGTTAGTTTTTCTGTCTGTCCATGGTATTCTTTGAATTTTCCTCTCACGTCACATTTCCACAGCCATCAGACGTTTTTCAGCTTGTCTGCTCATTGTCCACGCTTCACACCCATAGTGCAGGTTCTATGTAGCACCTCAAAACTTTTTCTCATTGACAATGACATCTTTTTATTGGTCAGTATTTTTTCCATCTAGCAAAAGGTTACCTTCGCAATGGCGATTCTTGTTCTAATCTCTTCAAGACATCTTCCATCAGATGTTATGACTGTTCCGAGATAATTGTACCGATTCACTTGTTTAAGAATATTCCCATTTACTTGTATATTGCATTGTGGTATTTCCTTCTTCCTAGTGACGACCGTAATCTGCGTCTTCTTACAATTGAATTCCAACCCTAATTTTTCACTGTGTACAATAACCGCATCTACTAAATGTTGCAGATCATGCTTATTGTCTACAATCAATACTGTATCATCGGCATATTTAATGTTATTGATGTTATGTCCCCCAATGATGATTCCTTTCATATCGTCTACATTTCTGAAGATACTGACACTGTATAGGGAAAACAGATCTGATGATATTACAGATCCCTGTCTCACACCTCTCATAATAGGCTGATATTGACCCACTTCATTATCAATGCTGATGGCAGCTTATTGTTTCCAATATATGTTTTTTACAAGTCTAAGGTCTTTCCCATCAATGTGAAGATCTGCACGCATCTTCATCATGTTAACATGTCTTACTTTCTCTAAAACCTTCGTGTGGTCAATAAAGCAAATATGTAGTTTGTCTTGTCACCCGCCAATATGGTTGTAATGGATGACAAGAGTGATACGCACATGACATCACGGTGCAGACGAACACGGTGACATCATAAAGAAAGTTTAAAGATGGTAACCCCACTTCTAGCATCCGTTTTTTTTTTTTTTTTTTTAATCAGCGAAGGGGTGAAACCTATAGAAATTCATCGTGGAATGAAGGTTCAGTATGATGATGCATGCTTGTCAGTCCAGCAACTGTATGAGTGGAGTAGGAAGTTTTAAAACGGCGTGACTTATGTGCCAGACTTTTCAGTTCGATGAAGAGTTACAACAGATGGTGCATGAGTGGTTGGTTACACACGCGACCAAAATTTTTTTTTTTTTTTTTTTAATGAATCCAAGCACTTTATCGGTGCTGGAGGACTTGCATTGAACGCAGTGGTGACTACATAGACCAATGATGCAATTCTGTACTGTGCGCGCGCACACACACATACATATACGCACGCACGCACGCACATTTACTCTTTTCAAAACATATTGATGTTAGACATGGCTCTAACGGAAACATATCTTGGTTTATTGATTTTATTTGTCGACACTATAGCTCTAAGGGGAAACCTATAGGTGATCCGTCTCTCTCAGAATATATTGTAATGTGTAAATGCTGAATGTTCCGCTATTAGTCACCTATATTGTTTGAGGGTCTAAGTCACACATATAACATATCATAAACATGACAAATAAAACACATCATAAACATCAGAACGAAGCGTTCATGATTTGTAGGCCACGTTATGAGAGGACAAAAACTGGAACATGTTGTGACAACTGGAAAGATGTGTGCAAAGAGAGATACAGGAAGACAGCAAGAGAAAATCATGACAGTTTTAAGCCATGGCATGGAAGGGAGTCAACACACGAAATGATACATGGCGTTGGAGATCGCAAGATATGGAGAAGCATGATCGGACACGCCAGTCGGCAAGGCAATTAACTGATACAGTGCCGAAGGATAATATATCGTCAAATGTGACCTCGCACTTGGACAGAAGGACTATATATCGCAATACCAGTGGCATCGTGTTGTTTGTTTTGTTTTTACTCCCTGCATGAAGCCGTGGATACGGTCAAGAGTCATAGGTTGAGATAGGCAGGTCCAGGATGGCACAGGCAGATATAACTTTCAACCAGGTGTGTGAAATAGAGAACATCAATCGTGAAAAAGAGTGAGTAAAAGTACCGGAAGACATCTCGGACTGGCACAAGTTATTCGTAACACTGGTACATGAGTGCAGAGAATAATGGACAACTGACTCAGGGCAACACACATCAAGGTGTCATAGTGATCTACACCGATGGGTCAGTGGTGAGAAACAGACGTAGTGTGTGGAGCGAAAGCTAATGGACGATGCTTGAAATAGGAGAGTCTGGCATATGATAATACGACCTCTAGCATGAGAATGGAGGTGGAAACAGCAACAGCAGCCTTCCGATGGTTTGAGAAGACCACTGCAACACACATTATATTCATTAGGGACTTACGGAGTATACTTAGTAAGATGGAGAAAGGAATGTTTCGTTTGGAATGGCTAGCCTCGCTTCAGAGGTCACAGATTGTGAGAATTGTAAAGATTTTCTGCACTTGTCATGCGAGGAAGGGGGATGAACAGGATGATAGGCTGGCAGGAAATGCACCTCTTGGTGGTAGGTTACGTATAGACAAGGGAGAGGTGGTCGGGCGCCTGTGGAATCAGGTGGAGAAAGCGGTGGAATAGACTGAGAACCCATATGTGGAGAAAATGATATGGCGAGGGATCAGCAGGGATTCTGAACGAATCTCAAACCTGAGAGGGAAGACCTGGAGAACTTTCAATCAGATAGTATTAGGAACGATTAGCAATATGACTCTTCGCTGGCTGTTGAACGAGGGGACGGAGTGTGCGTGGGAATGTCCTGAGTGCATCTATGTCGTTTCTTAGTTCAACTCAACTCAACTCTTATTTTGTTTCGTGGTATCTTCGGCAATTTAAATGCTCAGTGAATTGACAATTATAATACTTGTACATTTGATTTTGTACCATCTTTGGTCCAAACCGACATTGTGTTTGGCACTGAATCAATTAATGATGATGAATACACATACCATAATCAATCACAACCAACATGTCATACATCTAACTGATAATAGTCAGTTGGTGTTCCGTGCAAAATTTGTCTGTAATCGCATTTAATTGATTGGGAAGATTACATAATGTTTGCAAAGGTGTTTAAATTTCACAATCATTGTGCGAACATCTGTTGCAGGAAGATATTAAAAAGCTGGAGAAAACGTTGTATGATTTAACCGGATCGAAACAAATAGGTAAGTTGGTGCTCTCAGCTTACGTGTCTCGTGTCTCGTGCCTTTCGTCAGTTTTTATTTCACTGATTGTAAAATTGTAAAAGCGTGGCTTATCTATACGTTTAGGTGTTTTCCCTCTTAATCATATGATTTAGCTCCTATTTGAAAGTCAAGACATCTTATTTGTCTAGTTTTTCTGTCAGTCATGTGATCGACCTAGCAATGTAGACAAAGGGGTGGAACAGTTAAAGATAGACTAAGAATATTGAAGGTTAGAAGAGCTTTTATAACACTTGGAAATGTGTGGATGTCAACAGAAATTAAACTTAGCACCAAACTAATTTTAAATGTATACTACTGTATGGATCAAATACATAGAGAACAATGAAAAAACGATTATAAATAAACTACAATCATTCAGTGATTGCCGTTGCAACAGGGCATGACAAAATGAAAGAAGTTAGGGATGCGTGGCTCCTGCCAGAAATAGAGAGATGACAAAGACACAGTGTCTATGTTTGTTATCTCTGTCTTCAATCCTGGACTGTTTTTATTATATTTATATATTTAGATAAGCGTGGTGGTCATGTTTCGCCATCTCAGACGATCACCAGAGTCATGGTTCAGCTCTGTGTTTTTGTCTCGACAATGCCACATGGCCAAGCCAACTAGATATTTACTTCTATGCGTTCAAATGGTTCTTTTCCCGTCAATATTGCCAGTTGTCACCTAGTTCTCCAGTTTATTTCTTATCACAACGTGTCAACAAAAACTGAGACTGGTGCCAGCGTGGTATAGAAGGAATAAAATGGTAAGAAAAAAGTCGTTAATGAGGAGCTCATGTTGAGAACTAGAGAAATGATGTGAACCGAAAGGTGAAGAAAAGATGCTGAAGCTGGAAAGGTCATACACTGGGAAAACCAGAGAATAGTATCACTATAAAAGTTTTAATCTGGAACCCATAGGGTAAAAGAAATAAAGGAAGAGCTAAAAATCACGGAGAAGAGAAGTAGAAACAGATATGAACAATATAGACAAGATGTAGATAGAGCTGCGTGGGATAGCTACAGATAGGGGTGGACTAGCAGGGAATTGGTTGATGGTCAATGCCCTAATGGCGGACAGAGGGCGTAAGATGAAGAGTACGATTGACCATCCATATAACCCACACGTCTAGTTTTTCTGTCAATCATGTGATTGGCCATCCATATAACCCACACGTCTAGTTTTTCTGTCAATCATGTGATTGGCCATCCATATAACCCACACGTCTAGTTTTTTTTCTGTCAGCCATGTGATTGACCATCCATATAATGCCGATTCCGATTCAGCTGAGGCGAATGGCCCCGTTCAACCTTCGACTATATCAGTTTCGTTGCATTTGGGACCTTTATTGTGTAGCTTGTATTAAATTGTTCGTAGCTTGGGCTGCTTCTTTTCGGCTTCCTGGCTTCTGCTTGGATGATTGTGTTCATTACTTTCTTGTTGTAGTTTTTCATGTCTGGACAGAGTCGCGCGCTTGTTAAGGCCTGGAGTAATTGTGTACCCACTCCGTCATATGGTGATGTTTCTTCAGGGATGAATTACCGGTGGTCGTCGCTCCTCTTGTTCCACCTATTTCCCAGTCTTGAGTTGTCTTCGAATCTTCTCGTTCTTCTTTGATTTCGTGTGTCGTCTCGATAGTTCGATCTTGGTGGAGAGCGGAACCGATTCATGACCGCCCTACATAATTGGTCTTGGTCTGGGTAGCCTTCTTCATCCAGTTCTATTTCTTCTTCTGATGCTTCTTCTTCTGTCTGGGTCTTTGCATTTTCTGGTTCGGATGTTTCTTTCTGTGACTTGAGCAGTTCTATTTGTTCTCTTTCTTCTTGGATCTGTTTAAGCGTTTCTTCTGTCTTTTCTCTTTCTTCTTGAATTTTTGATAGAGTTTCGTCTGTCTCGGCTTTTATAGCAGCCATTCGAGCTACATCCTGCTCAATCTTCTGCTGAACTTGTTTCAGTTCGTCCAGGATGCGCTGAACGACTGTTGTCTGTGTTTCTTGCGTCTTGTCTTTTTCTTCTTCCATGCTGTTGAACTTTGCTCTCAGGTCCTTCAGTTGGCCTTCCAGTTGCGCTTTGTCTGCTTTTGTGAGTCAATTGGTAGCCTTGTACTGCCTCCTAGCCTCTTTATAGGGCAGGTTAGTTTTGATGGCGATCTTCATTGCTTCTTTGCTGTCTTGGTGGCAGGGGCAGCCGAGGTACCTGGTGCCATGGTTGCCGAGGCAGTTGGTGCACTTTCTGTTAGTGTTAGGCTTCCTAAAGTTCAGTGTCGTTCTTTGCATGCTGGCACTGACTATATGGATGGGGTCCAGAGCAGTATCTACATACCTCCACCTCACTCTTGCAGGTGGCATTGGTGTGCCAAAATTTCTGGCACTTAGAACACTGCAGCACTCTCAGCTCTGGAACTTGATCTTTCTTGTCCCATCTAATGTACTGAGGGATCACTCGGTCTCCGATATTACAATGATGACTGTGGAGGAGATATTCTTGCTGATGATCCTCTCAGCACTGGTTATCTTGAGTTTCCTGTTCTCTCTTGTAAAAATCTCCCTGATCTGGTCATTAGTGAGATGGGTCTTGACTCGTTTAATGACCCACCGTTTGTTTGTGCGGTGCCAGGTGACTTCCAATAAGATGCCGTGGTGAAGGATGTCGGCCCTTTCTTCTTGTGCAATCTGCTGCGTACGGATTTTTTATTTGGATTTTTGTCGATGGAGACCACTACTCAATCAGGTGTCTTGCGCAGCTGGCATATGCTGTTTCTTCCCAGCTCGTTTTCCAACAGACTGAGTATCTTGTCTGTTGGTAGCGCCGACAGTTTGGCTTCTCCAACGCTTGTCTGTTTTAGCAGTATTTTGTCGGTGAAGTCCTCGGTTGTTGTTGTTTCCTCCTGTGTGGGGGTCTTTGGTAAAGTGGGCTGTATCACCGCTGTACTGATGACAACTTCATGGCTGCTGCTGGCTTCAGTTGTGGTCTCTTCAGCGACGGGAACAGTTTCAGCTGGTGTAGGAGCAGGACTTCTGTGTGTGTATGAATGGGCTCAGCAGCCGCAGCGGCCTTCCTCGCCTCTACCTTCTTCTTCCCGGCTGCATATAGTGTATGTCTCTGCGCGGCACTTTTAACGCGAGGCATAATCTGCGTTATCCGATCGTGATCTGTTCTTGATAGAGCGTCGAGTCGAGTATGGCCCATCCATATAACCTACACGTCTAGTTTTTATGGCAGTCAATCTACAAATCTACACATCTAGTCTGTTCTTTTTAAAGTTTTCCTCTTTCTCTCTTTTTTTTTTTTTTTTTGGCGCGGGGGTGGAGAGAGAGAGAGAGAGAGAGAGAGAGAGAGAGAGAGAGAGAGAGAGAGGAGAGAGAGAGAGAGAGGGGGGGGGGGGAGAGATTTTCCATGTGATTGTCCTCAAAGTAATATACATGTCTAGTGTTTCTGTAAATCATGTAATATGAAATCTACACGTCTAGTTTTTATGTCAGTAATGTAATTAGGTACCCATATAATCTACACTTGCAGTTTTTCTGTCACTTATGTGATTGGCCTGGACGGCGGAAGTAGCGGTGGTCGAGGAATCGAAACGCAGCTGGGCGGATTCGAATTTTCAATATAGCTACTGTGATTGATTGATTGATAGATACAGTATTCACTCATGTCCCGGCCGTTCTGATTTGCTTTATTCTATTTTCTGTTATTTCAGATCTCGCAGATAGTAATGATCACCACAAGAAAAATGGCCACCTGCCTTATAAGAACTACAAAACTGATGACGTCATTAATGTCAAGTGTGAGCTGCCATCGTTAATGTCTTCCGACAGACAAACATACTCTCTTGTACTCAAAAGTGCTCACAAACAGACCAGACTTCCAGGTGACACTGAAACACAGTTTATGAGTACCTATGACCTAGAAAGTGCATCAACACTCAACAAAGCTAGTACAGAACAACCGACAACTCAACTTTATAAACAAATTGCGAAGAAAAGTGAAATTGTATATGAAGACAATGACATCAATGGTAATAAATCTTTTAATACAGATACATCTGCCATGACTGGATCTGACAATGTCCACAGAAAATCAACACCTGCAGGTGCGAACAACAATGATTTGTGTTCGGAAAATACATCTACGTTACTTGCAACATCACCACCATCACAACAACCACAAAGAAGAAGTCAAATATTCCTTAGATCAAGAAAGAGACGCTCTTCGGCAAGCGAAATACTTGACTATTTAAATCTGTCTTCACCAAGTGCAGACTCATTTTATGACATTTCACAGAATTACATCTCAATACAAAACTGTGACTTGGAGAAAGATACATTAATTACTAAAGATATTCATGAACGGGCATGCACAGACGATGATAACAATACTAATAACAAAGTTGACACAGGTGGAATCAACGTTGTAAGTCCAGGGGAAAAGAAAAATCGACAGATCAAGAGACGAACGCGTAGATTTGCTTCTTGTCCTGAATGTGTCTACACTCAGAGAATGAACATCACGAACGATGAGTCTCTGCTCATTGGAGGTAAAGTATTCCCTGCGTTAGAAAATCATACTTGTTGCTGCGTCTGTGATTTAGTTAGCAGCTAGCATGGTGGTCAGCGTGGCCGAGACGTTTAACTCGTTAGTGCTTAAATTTTATCTGAATACCGGGTTCATTCCGCACACGAGTCAGTGGGACTGAAATGTTTACTTCTCGGGCTTGACTCGGAACGTAAATTACAAGTATCTCAGAAATCGGTGAGGGTTAGTCTGATGGTGAGGGACACTGGTAATAAATAAATCTGGCCTTCAAGCAAAATCAGTCCAATGCACTTATTAGAATTAGCAGCTGCTACTACTAGTGCCTGCTCCATGGCAAAGATGTTACGGGCGCAGTTCATGATCCTGTATACCCGCGTCCGAAACACAGCTGCGCGCGATTTAGCAGCGAACTGCGTTGCGTTGGATTTTTACAAGATGGTATGGTCGCTGATCGTTCAGAAAGTAATGGCAAACTACTGAACGTAAACTTGCCAAAAGATCACAACAGCAAAAAAATGCTGGTGTTGACTGACGTCCTGTAAAGGATATGCAACTAACTAACTACTACTAGTACAATTGTGGGTCGACCTGCGAACCCGTGTCAGTGAAAAAATTCCCTTCTCAGTGAGGATTCGAACGTATGACCAACGACCCGACAGGCAAGCGTGCTAGACACTAAAGTGCCGTGGCTCCCGGGTAAATATGTGCTGGGAGTTTAGGAATCCGTATGTTTGTTTCAACTGACCTTCCCTGTACCGAGCGGCTGCTGCTCGGGTGACCGAGTATGCATGAATGCCGCTTGGGACATGGAGTATGAGCTGAAGGAATAACGCAAGTCGACTAGTCACGAGGTGTCATCTCGAGATACTGGACGCTGTTGTGTGTACACGTCTGGAAACGTGCTTGCTGCTTTGAATGTAGGATGGATTTCGAATTCCGATTTTAATTCTTGAGAAGAATAGCCCCGTTCAACCGTCTACTTATCGATTTCGTTAAAGTCGGGGCCCTTTTGTTGTATCTCGTTCTTCTTCTTTCGTAAATGGAGATGCGTATATCAGCTTAAAGTGAGGTGGAGATAAAGTGTGTTCGAGGTAGAGAGTAGATTGCTTGTCATGATCGAGTTTACAGGTACAGTTGGTTGAATGTCTAACCAGAAGTAAATGGTGCAGACTGTCTACCAGGTGTATTGTTTAACTAAACACTGGAAGAATAACGTCAGATCTGCGAAATGACGAACGGCCATCACTATACCAGTAAAAGCATCGGGACAGACATGATCGACATTCTCAGGCCATAATATGGAAATTCCCGATACTTTGTGGGATGTTGGGAAAAGGAGACATAGTTTAATTAACAGATAATATTATCGATAGTCTTGTTCATGAATTAGAGAAAGATATCTGGAGATTAATGAATAAATACTACACACAAGGGATGTGGAGAGACATATTTACCCACGCCAGTTGGCAAGTCACTTTAAAACAAAGAATTATAGGATGTATAATTTAAGATAATTCTGTGTCTTGAAAAATACCCAGAGTCATAACCCGAATGGGCCCACCCTCAGAGAGTGTCATCAAGGTAAAGGATTGGAACAGTCTGCCATACCCATACAACAGTTAGTTAACCTGCAACTTCTCCATCGGTCTAACACTGCCCATGTTTAGTTCTCTTATTCCCGAGTTCACACTGACACTTCTCCGCATTATTGCTATCCACGGTTGTCCTTCAACCCCCCCCCCCCCCCCAAACCTCACCCCCCCCCCCTTTTTTTTTAAAAAATATTCTTATGACATTGTGTTTTAATGCCATATTAATTTTCTTACATCTATTTGTTTTGTTCTTGGGAAATGTACTGACTATCAACAAGTCGGACAGTTGTGTTGCTTGTTATTCTTACTTATGTTTATCTTAATTTTGATTGCCATCCAACCATCATGTGCCTTGCCGAAAAGCGTGGGCGGTCATGTTTTGCCATCTCACTCGATTGTCATAGTCTTACTTTAGACAT
Source organism: Cepaea nemoralis (assembly GCA_014155875.1). Taxonomy (NCBI): domain Eukaryota; kingdom Metazoa; phylum Mollusca; class Gastropoda; order Stylommatophora; family Helicidae; genus Cepaea; species Cepaea nemoralis. The sequence goes on from JACEFZ010018497.1 coordinate 141,743, forward strand.
AATTCTGGCTCGCATTTCAAGACAGAGGTGAAACAATTACATGCGTTCTTCTTCTTCTTCTTCTTTCGTTCGCCTGAACTATGTTTATAACTGCAATGATGTCTCTTGTATGAATCTAACAGTTTTTTTTAGTTCATTCAATGGTCCATAGAGTTTATCTTCCACTGTTGTCTCTCTAGGCCAGAAGGTTCGCCTGGATATGTTGTAGTTTGGGCAATCCTGGAGTATGTGCTCTGCTGTCTGCGACGCCAAACCACATGTGCACATGGCTGAGTCACCAATCTTGAATTTTGTATACAAGTGGTTGCGTAATCTATTGTGTCCTGTTCTGAGGCGCAGAAGAATGACCTGTTCTGGTCTGTCCATAACGTGGTAGTCGTCTTGAGTAAGGTTTGGTGGCTTTCTGATTGATTTGATCATTCTTTTCTTTTGGTGGTATGTAATAGGTACATCAGGTTGTTCTTCTTTTGCTCCTTCCTTAGCCAATCGATCAGCTCTGTCGTTTCCGGGGACTCCACAGTGGGATGGTATCCACTGTATGGTGATCTTACGCTGACTGCTAAGTTCAGAAAGTAGTGTCCTCAGAACTGGCAATTTCCCAGACAGGAGCGCCTCTATTACGGATTTTGCATCTGTCAATATCACTGCAGGTTGTGTACCATGGCTGGTACTTTGTAATTTCTCTGTGGCTATCTTGATTGCCTCAATTTCAGCATCATAGTTATGGCAGTACTTTCCTGTTGGAATTCTGGCCGTGTCTCTAGTATTATTTGGGTATTCTATGTACACTCCCGCTCCTCCATTTCGAACAGCATTTTGTGCTGACCCATCTGTGTAGACTCGGATCTAGAGGTCCTGTGGGTATTCATCATCAAGGAAGCTGAGAGTGGCTGTTCTTCGCTGTACACTGTTCTGTTCTTCCTTGTCCAATATTCCTCTCACTTTCGACTGGATTTGTAGCGATATTCTATGTTCATCTTTCCACGTTCAATAACGGCACTCTCACACACGGCAAAGATAGTTTCAACCCGTTTAGTCACAAAACTATTCACATGGGCAAACTCCCATGAGTTGTGCTCTTGGTAACACGCAACTTGTGCAACAACATTATCGCAGGACTGTCTCCGTTCACACACAGCTCGCTTCATGACTCAGTCGCGCCATCAAGTCTACGATCATATCACAACGCTGACTAAACTCAACCACTGCCCTATGTCTGTCCGTCTCCATGTCCTGAACCCGTCTGACCAACACAGGTACGTTTGGCCAGTTCACGGCTGCTCACAGTCCGTGAGTCCCGTGCCGGATGGTGTAGTACGGTGACCACGGGCCTTAGCTTGTTTATCGGTCTACTCGCAGTCTGTGACCGTGATGCAGGACGCCAGGCTCTCTGCCCTGTTATCCTGCAGTAACCTGTCTCCTGTATATTCCCTGCCATTCAGGGTATTGGGTCCCTGACATCGATCACCAGAGTCGTGGATCAGCTCCGTGTTTCTGTCTCGACCATGCCATGTGGCTAAGCCATCCAGGTATTTACTTCTCGGTCTTCCCCTTGGTCTCTTCCCTTCGATCTTACCAGTTGTCACCAAGTTCCCCAAGTCATTACTTCTCATAACATGCCTAACAACTTTGACTGTCTACGTCTAATGTCTCTAATCAGTTTACGATCTTCATTTGTTTCTTGAAGGACTTGTTTATTGGTTTTTCTGTCTGTATTCTTTGCATTTTCCTCAGAAACCACATTTCCACAGCCATCAGATGTTTTTCAGCTTGACTGCTCATTGTCCACGCTTCACATCCATGCAAAAGTACATGTTCTATGTAGCATTTCAACTCTTTTACTCGTTTCAATTGATATCCTTTTATTAGTCAGTATGTTTTTCATCTTGCAAAAGGCTACCTTCGCCACGGCAATTCTTGTTCTAATCTCTTCAAGGCATCTCCAATCAGATGTTATGACTGTTCCAAGATAATTGTACCGATTCATTTGTTGAAGAATATGCCGATTTATTTGTATATTACATTGTAGTATTTCTTCCTTTCTAGTGACGACCATAATCTGTGTCTTCTTGCAATTCAATTATAACCCTAGTTGTTCATTATGTGCAACAACCCTATCTACTACATTTTTCAGGTCCTGTTCATTGTCTGCAATCAAGACTGTACCATCTGCATATCTAATGTTATTGATGTATTAGGAGCGTTCATTTGAAACCCGTTCGTGCCGCACCACGCGTAATTGCGTACGTTGATCATGATCATGTCATAGTCATGTGATAAGTACTAACCAATGAATAAAATAGCACGTGCTTATCCTCCCATGATGCATAGGTTCTGTTTCTGACCGTTGAGAAAATGGCCGGAGTTGATCCAATATCCATCCAAAGAAGCTCAAAGAGCGGTGATTCAGTTTCTTTCATTTGAAGGATGTCGACCAGTGGACATTCATCGAATAATGCAGGCAGCGTACGGTAAAAATGTGTGTCGACGACAACAGTGACAGACTGGGCACGAATGTTTCGGAAATGACGTCAGTTCACGACAGATCTTCGACGGCCGGGTCAAGCGCATATTGTTGCAACAGAAGAAAATAAAACCATCGCCAGAATTGATGCAGCAGTACAGATGAACCGTTGTCGAAGCATACTTTCGCTAGCGAAAGAATCTTGATGTGTCAATTGTGACAATTCAAAAGGTCGTTCGTAAGAAACTGCAATATCGGAAGGTGTGTTCACAGTGGGTATCCACGGATGTTGACCGACCACCAAAAAGAGGAACGCATGGGATGGTGTTTGAACCACTTGCTGCGTTACAGAGTGGAGGGTGATGCATTTCTCTTCCGCATAGTAGCAGGCGATGAATCATGGTGTCACCACTTTGAGTAGAGGAGCAAAAGAGAAGAGACCATGCAATGGAAGCATGCTGAATCACCAAAAGCCAAAAAATTCAAGTTACAGGTTTCCGCTGGTAAGATTATTCTGAGCGCATTTTTTTTATCATGAAGGGCTATTGTTGGCCGACATTAAAGAACCTGGTGTCAACATCAACTCTACCCACTACTTGCAAACACTAGACAAGCTGCAAAAAGCCATCAAGAATAAATGACCCGGCATGCTTTCTCGCGGTGTGATTTTGTTGCACGATAATACTCGTACGCATGTGAGCAACCACATTCCTTTTTTTTTTTTGCACTCACCCGCTTACCTAAGAAATAGGATGCTTGCCTGAATGCCTACGGCGACTTCTTCTGACCAACCCATGGTGCATAATTCATTCAAAATGAATGCTTTGTTTAATTCTACCACACCTTTTAATGTTTCTTTCATGCTTTTGTAATAAAGCCATTGGAACGCGTTTCAAATGAACGACCCTTATATGGAGAGTGAGTTCCCTTGAGCAAGATGGCGGGACATTTCTTCGTCCCGTAAAATGGAACGTGTTTTTTTCCGAAATGTGTATGGATTAAGTGTTTTTTCGTGGTGAAATGGAGTTCGGACCGTGCAACGGAGTTCGTGCACGCGCGTCCGGCTTCTTTCGGCGTATCATCGGCGCCCGGTGGCGATAGTTAAGCCTAACATGACGGCCAGACGACCAGCTAGGACACAACGTGGTAAGAGGGCGCGCGCGCGCAGAAGGCGCTTAAAATGTGACAGATTGGGTATCGGAAATGTTCGAGTACTGTACTGGAACTGTGCATCATTTAGTCAACGCCGACCCATTCTTGAAAAACTACTCTACGGAAACGATATTGTAGTCTTGCAAGAAACACAGCTCACCGACGGAACAGTACAATGTTGCGGGATTTCAGGGCTTCCTTAACAGGCGGCACCTCGGACAGGCCATTCTGGTCCGCGACAACATACTAGTGTCTGAGATCGATATGTCCGCCTGGAACAGCGATGCCCTGCAAGTGCAGGCATTAAGAATAATGACACCAGTGCAGCTTGTAATCGTTAACGTCTATGCGCGAAATGGGAAGGTCGACGTGCGACAATGGCAGAGTTTGTTCGATATGGATGAAAGGCATATCATCTACTGCGGGGACTTCAATGCCAGAGGCAGTCAATGGGGGAATTGCATCACCAATAGACAGGGAGAAGATTTGGAGGACGCCCTGGCATCTGCTGCCCTAATCTGTCTGAATGATGGGAAGGTCACTAGAATGGCCACTCGACCAGGCGACTCTGACAGCATCATTGACTTGGCTCTGGTGTCGCCCACCATCGCACCAAGGTGCCGGTGGGGCACACTGGGATACCACGATAGTGACCACTACCCTTGTGTCATCCTGATCAAGAAAGACGGGGCCATGAGTCAAAGAAACAAGACCAATGCCTTCCCGTACGACACCACTGGTCAAGACGCCATAAGCAAGATCAGAAGAAGGAAACTAACTTCCTCCCGTAGGAGACAAGAAAGATGGCTGCAGCCACCATGGTGGAATGGAGAGGTCGAGAAGGTGTGGCTGGGAAAGAGGCAGGCTGTCAAAGACTGGCAAAAGGCCAGAAAGGCTAACATGCCACAGGTTGAGTTGGCGAACCTGAAGACTGAGGTCGTTAGGACGACGACTTTATTCAAATCCTGCGCCAAACAGGCCAAGGCCGACAAATGGGACGAGTTCTGCAGGAAGGTGTGCTCCGAGCAATCTCTTACGACATTCTGGCGCCTCCACAAGAGCATGAACGGTGCTGCACAACGTAGGGGTATTCCAGACTTTCAAGGCACAGACCTCGCATGGAAAAAGTCGGATGCGGATAAAGGTAAGGCCCTTCTTGCACGCTACATAGAACAGACTGACCAGAAAGACGAGCCCGCCAGACAGAGGACCACAACAACACTCTCTCAGTTGTGCGAGGGGGTCGGGACAGACGAAGAATGGACAATCACAGTTGACATATTGCGTGCGATGCTCAAGAAATCACCTAACACCGCCCCAGGCCCAGACGGCATCCGATATGGTGACCTAATGGTGATATCAGATGATGACATGGAAGAACTGGCCAGAGAATTCAACACCAGTATCCAGAGGGGTCAGGTCAAAGAAGAATGGCTACACAGCTACTTGCTGCCGCTGCCAAAACCGAACAAAGACCACTCCAAGATAAGCGGCTACAGAATCATTACGATGCAGAATACTGTTGGCAAGCTACTGGAGAAAATTGTAGCACACAGACTTGCTTGGGACTTGGAACAGCTCGGCTGCTTCCCGCCCACACTTGGAGGATACAGGCGCAACAAAGAGTCATGGCTGAATGCGGCGGTCTTTGCTCAAGATGTTTACGAAGGATTTCAGGTCAGAGAAGAGACATGTGCGGCCGCCATAGACTTAGAGGACGCATATAACAGAGTATCTTTCGAGCACTTGATGCAAACCCTCCTCAGACTGAAAGTGCACCCTCACCTTGTACGATGGATAGCTGCAGTTCTACTCCAAAGGAAGGTGGTGCTAAGATGCGGGAGTTGGTCTTCTGAGCCGATAACGATATGTCCAGGATTGCCGCAGGGTTCACCACTGTCACCAGTACTATTCAACGTGTATACGGTGCCGATCACTGAACAACAGTTGGATGGGAGGGGTAGGACTCTATCATTCGTTGACGACATCCTCGTGTATCGACAGGGTCGAGATAGACAGGCGGTTGCCAACTATATGCAGGGCGAACTAGATCGAATTTCCTCATGGTGTGCTGATGCCGATGCCCTTGTCAACCCTGCAAAGGCAACGGTTACATGGTTCTCACTAAACAACCATATTGTGAAAACAGACCTGCCGGCAGTAAGAATGGATGGGAGCATTCTGAGTAGAACTCAGTCAATGACATATCTTGGCGTGAGGCTTGATCGTAGCCTGTCCTTCAGAGATCATGTCGATTATGTCATAACGAAGGCTCGAAAAGGTTTGGCAGCAATGAGAGTCATGGCGACTGCCAATATCGAGCAAAGACTGCTATTACTTCTGTTCCAAGGACTTGTGCTTTCACGCATCGAGTATGCCCTGGCCATCCTCACTGTCAGCCCTACACAGATTGGAAGACTTGAAAAGGTACAAAACGAAGCCATGCGCATCATTTTGGGCTGCACGAGAGACACCAGCTGTGTAGCAATGAGATACCTCCTTGACTTCCCGACAATGGAACACAGGATCAAGATCTGGAGAGCTCGTGCATACTTAAAAATAAGTGCAGATGAGCAGCACCCTCTGCATGACGCTGTATTCAGAGAAAAGGGTGACAGGCTAAAGAGGGGCAAATCATGGATGGGTCGGGCGGAAGATGTCGTCGGACAGGTCTGCAGTCTTACCAGTATCAACCCCGGCAAGGAATGGGTGCCGGTGCCTCCAGCTTTTAAGTGTACCTTCTCCTGCATTATCACACTCGACAGACGGTGCAGAGAGCAGAACCCTGCCGCTGTCAATGCAGAGGTTAACGCGCTCATCTATGATCACTCAGATAGCCCCGAAGTGCTCATCTATACAGATGGATCTGTTGTAAAGCAGCAGAGAAGTGCGTGGGCATTTACAGCCCGTTCAGCGGGCCGAACCGTTCAAGAATCCAGTGGTGCCCACTCTATGACCACGAGCAGCATGACGATGGAGGTGATGGCAGTTACACAGGCTTTCATATGGCTGGAATCACAGCATTATACCAACGTGTGTGTACTAAGTGATTCAATGAGCATGATTCAGAAGGTCGAAGCTGGATCTGTACGTAGACATACGTAGACAGTGGACTGAGTCGCTGCGGAAGTCTGTTGTCCGCAAAGTCACCTTCATCTTCGTCCCGGGACATGCGGGAGTCGAGGGAAATGAACGAGCTGATAAATTGGCTGGCTCTGCACCCCCTGTAGATGGCCAGCTCATGGATCGTGCGGATGTTATTAACGCCCTTAAAGATATGGCGAGAACAGAGGATTTTGACGCCAGTGATTCCACATCGCTTTCCAGGATGAAAGACCTGGGAGTAAGAATCGGCACAGCCAGACGCGAGAGGTACATCGGGAAAACAAAGCGCCTCGTCAACCAACACAGAACTGGCACTATTAGCCACCGGACGCTGATGCATATGCTGGGGGGAGGATCTGAGCACCTATGGACATGTCCGGAGTGCAACGAAGATACCCCAACTGATAACTAACTAACATAACTGACCCTTATATCTTCCCCCAATGTTGATTCCTTTCGTATCTTCTATATTTCTGAAAATATTTTCACTGTACAGGGAAAAAAGATCTGGAGACATTACACATCCCTGTCTCACACCTCTCTTAATAGGCTGATATTGACCTACTTCATTATCAATTCTTATGGCAGCTTGTCGTTTCCAATATATGTTATTTACAAGTCTAAGATCTTTTTCATCAATGTGTAGATCTTCAAGCATCCTTATCATGTCGACATGTCTTACTCTATCGAAAGCCTTTGTGTAGTCAATAAAGCAAAGATATATATCTTTGTTTACTTCAATAGAACGTTCAATTACTGTTCTCAGTATATACACAGCATTTACTGCACCCTTGCCTTCTACAATTGTGATTACATTATTACATTATTTTCGCTGATTTATCTCTGCATTTTGTTCGCGTGCACTGAGACCATAGTATGTCTGGTATATGTGTCTGTTTTTAATTGTGTCTCTTCGGGATTTACAATAAAATTTTGTTTCATTATATGCTTATAAACAAGCCCCGTGTGAGCTATAAATACCACAATAATTTATTACTGGTACTTTGGCTATATCAGGTGACTTACTGTGTACCAAATGTGGCTATTTTACTTTCTCATATTGTTCTATGAAGTTCTATTAATAGATCTAGAATATTTTTACTTCTTCTTTTCACCTTCAGTCGTACTGGCTATATGCTGATAGGCTGTTGTGTATGATGTTGTCATTTTCACGCAGGGTCTTCTTCTTTTTTCTTTTTTTTTCTTAACTTTCCAGAACAATTTCTGGTACCCTTTTTATTCTGGGACTTAAGGTCTATTTCTTTGTTTTTTAATTTCTCTTGATGAGGATTCGAACTTTTGACCACCGGGCATTAAGGCAAACATTCTTGTCACTGCGCTAGCACAGCCCCCCCCCCCCCCCCCATGTCCCTTGTTACAGTGTTGAGTTGAGTAGAGTTAACCACCATCTTCACAGCATTCGGTCGGGAAATTCCCATACCTGCTCCGTCCTCATCTGCAACAGTCAGCGAAGAGTCCCAATGCTAATGGCATCTTGTGACATGAAAACACACCTCCAGAAATACAGGAACGAACGAACGAACTTTATTTTAAAAAGGTAACAAATTGGGCACGTAGGCCCGTCTTACATTAAGATGGGTCCAGTGTGGTATATAACATGTCCATCGTAAGCTTCGGCCAAGGACTGGTGTTGACAGTTTCTGGGCGCTCAAATGTTGCTGGACTGTCCAGATCTAGGTGACCTATCTCACAGCACAGAGACCGAAACACAGTCACAGTTATGAAAATCGTTGACCGTGGATGGAACATTGACAACTGCAGAAATAACTAGTACAGTAAAACTGAGAGAAATAACAACTGATAGAAATGTAGGCAATTGACTACACGTGAGAGAAGTGTATATTATATTACGTTACCAAAATGTCACATACTGTTGCAACTATTTTCAGATGGTCACGCCTCTGTAGAGCATTTTGAATACAGCAATTTTGGTTTTGATGGTGACGAGAACGTGTTCTATCCAGTTATGTCAGAGTACAACGGTTCGACAACTTACAGAAACGAGGTGAGTATATGTGGGAAACGATGTGAGTTTGTGGAGGAAACGTGGTGAGTATGTGCTGGAAACGAGGTGAATATGTGGAGGAAACGATGTGAGTTTGTGGAGGAAACGTGGTGAGTTTGTGGAGGAAACGAGGTGACATTATAGAGGAAACGAGGTGAGCATGCGTTGGAAACGAGATGTGTTTGGGGAGGAAGCATGGTGAGTTTTGTGGGAGACGTGGTGAGTTTGTGCGTAAAACTTTCCAGAGAGTTTGTGCAGGAAACGAGGTAACTTTGTAATGGAAACGTAGTGAGTTTGTGGAGGAAATGTTTGAGTATGTGTGGGAAACGAGGTGAGTTTGTGGAAGAAACGTGGTGAATATATGTTGCAAACGTTGTGAATTTGTGGAGGACACGAAGTAATTTTGTGGAAGAAACGAGGTGGGTTTGTGGAGAGAGCGAGGTGAGTTTATGGGGGACATGTGGTGAGTTTGTGGAGCAAACGAGGTGAGTTTGTGAAGGAAATGAGGTGAGTTTGTGAACAAAACGAGTTGAGTTTGTAGAGGAAACGAGGTGAGTATGTGGAAGAAACAAGGTGAGTTTGTGGAGGAAACGAGGTGAATTTGTGGAGGAAACGAAGTGAGTTTGTGTGGGAAGTTAGGTGAGTTTGTGGAGGAAATGATTTGAGTTTGTGGGGAGACACGTGGTCAGTTTGTGGAGGAAATGAGGTGAGTTTGTGGGGAGACACGTGGTGAGTTTGTGGAGGAAGCGAGGTGAGTTTGTTGGCAAGACGCGGTGAGTTTTTGGAGGGAATGTGACAGTGTTACTTTTGTTTTCAACTGATATTTAAACCCAGAAGCCACAAACAATTGACTGAACAATTTATTGCCTGGCAGGTTTCACTGCCTCTTGTCAGGTGCACACTGCAGATTTATATATCATAGGAAGTGAATAGGTGAATCATATTTTGGGTGAAATACATAACACGCATAGTCATCGATATTGTTCGAGAGTGGAGCATTTGTTATCCACACGGTAATCGCAGTGTCATAATGAAGTCTTTCTGTTTGAATAACCCTGGTTTGAGTTGCCGAATTGCTAAAGGCCTCGGCATATTTTAGTAATATTTATTGTTCACCGATTAAAGTATACGGAACGCATTTTCTTTGTTAACTTTACGACCGTAATATAGCATCTGCTGAGGTTGAACTTGTATAGTCTGTCAACTGTAGCGAGTTTCATGAATATTGAGCAACTCTCTTTTCCACACTTCATCAAATGCATTGCCGACTGGCTTGAGCGATCATGCTTCTCCGCATCTTGCAGGCTCCAACGACAAGTATCTGTTCGCGTGTTGGCTCCCTTCCGTGTCAAGACACAACATTGTCAAGAATGTTCTCTCGTTGTCTAAGCCCATGACTTTTTCTACAAATCTTCCCAATTGTAACAGCATGTTAGTTTCTGTCTTAAGAAATAAATAATGAAAGAAAGAAATAAAAACCGTGAATTGATTAGTGAAATTATACGTAGACAGTAAAGATTTTTTGGGAACATTATGAGGAGAAATAAAATGGAAACTTTGTGGCAGTTGGTAAGATTAGTGGGAAAAGAGCAAGAGGATGACAGAGATAAATGTCGGGATTGTTTGGCTACATGGCATAAGGAAGACAAGAACAGTGTTGATCCAAGGCTGTAATGATCGAGTGAGATAGTTCATCTTGACCTTCCATGCTATTCTTCATGTCACATTATGATCACCTGCAAACTAACCATACTGCAAGGGATAACGTCCTTTTGCGTAGTATCAATTAATCATATGTCGTCTCCACAATGAAGGTTGGCTGTAATGGACCTCCAACACTGTCTGTCTCTCGCTTTGATCGTATATTCTATCAAACAGCTGTTCGTCCATCTCTTGATGTTATCTTCCCACATTCGTTTCGTCGTCTACCTCTTGCTCACTTGTCTTCAACCTTACCCTTCAGTATAGTTTTTACAAGAGTTATATCTTTAACGTGGCCGAAATATTTCACTTGCCTCCTTTTACTTCTGTCCTCAACTCTCTTTTCATTCCAGTTTTCCTTGAATCTCTGTATTTTTTAAAAATGAATTCTTCTGTGTATCCACATATCTAAGGCTATCTAATCGGCTTTCTAATTGCTTGTCCAGGCCTCCGCGCCTTATAGTTTTATTGAATATACATAACATTTTACAATTCTCATTTTTAATGCGGTGCTAATCACTCTTGATGTTAATACTGATTTCGTGCTGTTGAAAACAATCTTGGCCCTTCCTATTCTGTATTTGTCTGTTTCACTTCTGCCCTCATTTGTTGTTACATGTCCAAGATAGGAAAAACGTGTAACTTGTTTTACCATTTATTTTTATGTCCATTGATGGCATCTCCTTTTCACCGCTAATTATCCGTTTTAGTTTATTAGGATGTAATATCTAACTAAACCAGTCTGCAGTATTCCTGTTTACATGTTCCACTAGGTCTTGTAACTCTTGCTCTCTTTCTGCTAGTAACACGGTATCGTCAGCATACCTAAGATTGTTTATGATTCCTTCATTGATATTAAGTCCACGCAGTTTGATTTGATTAAAAATGCTTTCTGTGTACAGGTTGAAGAGGCTTGGAGACAATTCGCATCCCTGCCGTACTCTTCTTTTTATCTCTAAGGGCGATGAATAGTTATTTCCTGATCTAATTGTCGCCACTTGTTCCAAGTACATGTTACTAATAAGTATGATGTCCTTCCCGTCTCCCCTTGTATATTGAAGGCATGTAATACATCGTTCATACTCTATCAAAAGCTTTCTTGTAGTTTTTAAAACTAAATTTTTCTTAACTTCTACATATTTTTCGATCAACATCCTCAAAGAGATTATGATTTCTCTTTTGTCGCTGTTTTTGCTTAATCCATTACATCATTCTGTGATAGTATCAATGCCAAGTTGGATAAGGATTTTATCATGGCCGTTATCTTGTCATTATGGAGTATCTCGAAATGAAAACCAGCAGATGAACATACAAGAAAGGAGTATAATATATTTTCAAATTTAGCAATGTGCGTTTTTCCCATCTTGTTGTCACTGATGTCAGTTAACTTATTTTGCTTCTCTGTTCTAACAGGATGGTATACCAATGACCTCTTTATGAGAAGAAAGAAAGGGAGAATCACAGGTACTATTTGTGATTCATGAAAACTTTCACATATTTTCATCATCGATATTATACAATCGTTCAGAAGCGTGTGTGGCAGTCAGTTAGTTAGCTAGTTAGTCATTTAGTCAGTCAGTCAGTCAGTCAATCAGTCAGTCAATGAGTTAGTCAGTCAGTGATTCAGTTAGTTAATCAGTCAGTTAGTCATTTATTTAGTCAGTCAGTCAGTTAGTTAGTCCATGAATTAGCCAGTCAAGTGAGTCAGTCATCAGATCATCATCATCATTATACATCGAACTGTTGGCCATAAGAACCCAGACACCCTTAGATTTTCTTTTACAATCGACCTGGGCTCCAGAATGGACCCCCACTTAACACGGGTACCATTCAATGTCCTGGGGAGCCAAGGCGGTCGGTGGGGTGTGGACCACGTGACACATCGTCTGCCAGTCTGTCTATAACAACATGGACTAGCACCATATACCCAATACGCCTCAAGGTGTGTAAACGGTTACATTACTTTACTTTACTTTACTTTACTTTATGTTACTTGACTTGACTTGATTTGACTTGACATGTATTCTGCTGTAAATGTGTCAGATGCTTGGTGAATGCACATATTAGATCACGGCTTAAGATGTGTGGTGACTAGCTCTCTTCCTTATTACATTTCCTTCTCCAGCTCACAGAAAAGCCGGTAAATATTTGGGAACTGAGTGCATCACATTGCTTCCCCATCGTGGTCTTCAGACCGCTACGACTGTCACACAACCGCACAAGTCATCCCCCATCATGGCTGAACTCTCTGAATACCTGTACTCACCACCATCCAGCCACATCCCAGCTGGGGAGGGTGGCACTAATGGGTCTGCAGCAGCCTCTCTCCTTGGCATTTGTTGAACATTCTACTTTGTTGGATACTGAGCATAATTAGTTCTGTCTGGCCTTTTGTATCTTTGATGGCATCTGGGCTAACAAATGTGTTATATTTATCTACATCATGTTTAACTTTTTGTTGTCGTGTTAATTTTCATGGTGTATTTTAAACGGACATGTCCGCCGTTCATTGTGTTGGGTTCCCAAGTTTACCCATTTTTTTTCACTAATGGGATGGGGAGGGGGAATATCCGTGGCGAAATGGTTGAGCCGAGGTTTGCCTCGAGCTCGGAAAGACGCGTGTTCGCTTCTGAACTCCGTCATCCGGTTATCGAGCTTGGTGTTTTTGGAGATCCTTGGGGTTCGTCGCCGGAGCTAGGAAGTTCGTTCTGTTTGCGATGCTTTCCACCGGCAATTACCTGCACTAGTGGGAGATACCTAGGTATTTGGGTTAAATCGAAAGTCATCCTCTTACTTGCATATTAGTGAGAGAGACCGAGCTGTGTGGGTTAAACCCTAGCGATGATCCCTGTTTTAAACCTGGGGTAATCCAACATTCTTTCAGAAATATCAGCAGTTAGTTCTGGCCAATGGTTGAAAAGAAAACATTCACATCTCACTGAAAGTTACTCTACAATAGCTGATTTTTTTGGTAACAATTTTAAAACTTGTGCCTTTTATATCCTGTGAATAGTGTGCTAGTGATATGGATCAATGTTGTTACTTTAGTGGAGTCGCTTTGATATTTTAGTAAGTTTAGTTAGTCAAAGAATATTGTTATTGTAATAAGTTATGTTAGTCGAATATTGTTACTAGTATTTTAGGGATTAATAGTTGTGATTTTAGTTGTCACCTTTGTGCATTCGCGTTTTATTTTTTCTTTTCAAAATAAGTTATGTTAGCCGAATACTGTTATTTCAATGTGATACTGTTGTTACGTTAATTAATTCATACTGTTATTTAACTTTTCCATTATAAGGCCAGTGTTTTTATTTTTATTGATAATTTTGTTATATTAGTGGATTAATTTTATAATTTTAATAATTTATGTTAGTCAAGTAATGCATTTTAGTTACTAATGTTGTTACTGTAATTAATTACTATTTTAATTTTAATATATCATATTGTGATGGTAATATTGTTACTTTGGTTGATTACTATTATTATTTTAGTGTATTAATGTTGTTATTTTCGATGTGTAACGTTGTTATTTTAGTTGATTAATGTTTATATTTACGAAGACTAATATTATTTCAGCAAAGTTGAGTGTGTGCACTTGTGGCCATACTATCAGAACAATCATGACGCTTTTAAAAACATGCAGTCGGGTAGTTATATTAATATTACAAGTATTTGCTCACCCATGGTCACATACTGGGTATATTTAACGAATAAACTGGGTATGGAGACATTAAACTACAAATCGCTCTACTTACATCAAGTTAATGAGATGTATTCAGTACTGATTTAATTATTTCATTACACTGCTTGCTATTTATTAAAATACCCATTATCATTATCATCACGTGCCTTGACGATAAGCACGGGCGATCATGGTTCTCATTGTAACACATTCACCAGTCTCTGATCAAGTCTGTTTAGAGTCCTAGGGAAAATTCTTAACCAAGTGGATAATTTTAAATACCTAAGGGCATTTATAACATCGGATGGAAGATGTACAGCAGAGATTAAAAGCAGAATAGGGCAAGCAAAAGCCACATTTCAGAAAATGAAGAGTCACTGAATGTAAGAAAGAGAGTGCTGAAATGCTATGTAGAAACAGTTTTACTGTATGGCAATGAATCGTGGAATGTAAATGAACAAATTAAGAAGAAATTAGAAGCAACAGAGATGTGGTTCCTGAGATGAATGTTACGAATTCATTGGACTGTCAGAGTAACTAACAATGACTGCCTGAAACAGGTTAATGAAACTAGAGCATTATATACAAAAATAAGAAAGAGACAAACAACTTTCTTCGGTCATGTGATCAGAAGAGAGACATTGCAGAACATCGTGACAACTGGAAAGATCGAGGGGAAGAGAGGCAGAGGCAGACCAAAGAAATGATGCTGAATGGATTGAGACGGTGGCATGGAAGAATACCATCAGCAGTGTTGATCCAGAACACCAAAGACCGAGATCTGTGGAGAGACATGAACGCCTACGCCAGCTGACAGGGCACTTGTTGATGATGAATTACAAAGTTGTATGCCCTTATGTAATGGCAAACTACTGAGCGTAATCTTGCCAAGAAATCAACATACAGCTGAAAGATGCTGCTGTTGACAGCGATGTCCTGTAAAGGATATGCAAAAAAAATGCTCTTATATACTAAGGAATGAAGAGTAATCATGTGACCAGTGTCTTTTACCGCCACGTTTTTATAGTATGTTTATTTTCCGCTGTGATTGTTGTTCACTTGTCCATGGTGCTTGTAAGGTGTGTACATATGTTTCGGCTTATTTATTTCTGCGCAGGATCTTAACGTACCTTTATATTTCATTTTATGAATTAGTAAACAATGCAATTTCGAGAGATATAGAGCTGCTATCTTCATGCTCGTCATGATACACGTTCTGCAGACAAACTCTCCACGAGTCGCTGTGTTTTCTTGGTTCGTTATACCCACATACGTCAGGTCGGAGTCTGTGGCCTGGGGGTAGAGACCACAGTTTCACAATCCCGTTGTATGGGACTCGAAGTCAGCTGCAGGCGGTTTGGGAGCAAATCGGGTTGCGTTGATTTTCATAAAGGTATGAGCGTCGGCTGCTGGGAAAGCAATGGCAAACTACTAATGTAAAATTGTCTAGTAAATCACAGTCGGTAAATGATGGGATTGGTTGAGACGTCCTGTAAAAGGCGTGCAACTAACTTTACATAAGCCAGCTTTGTCTTTACATATGTACTGTAAGGGGTAGCGGGGTAGGGGTACATCCTATCAAAGGAGAAGTAAGGTGCCTCCTTCCCACCGCTAGCCTACGGGACACCCTTGGGCAAGGTGGAGTGCCCGTTTATCCCCCCCCCCCGCCTCCCAACAGGTAACGTGAAGCCATGGGAGCAGGTGGTGGATTGGAGTTGGGAGCAGCCGACAGATAATTGTTGGTTATAGTTTCAAGTCGGTGACGGTGGGCAGAGGATCTCTCAGTAGAGACAATGGCTACGGTCATCCGATCAGTATGGTCACTGCCAGGAAGGAAGAATGGTAGACTTCCCTCCTTATTGATTCCCGGGCAGAAGAGGCTCGTCAGCCTTGGTTGGTATCTCTTCTAAGAGAGGGAACTCTAAATCTCAAACCTCCGCTGCCTTGCGGGTATGCCCATATGGGAAAGGCTTCGAGAGTAAACCCTGAGGACAAATGCGGAGATGGGGTCCCTAAGGCAGTTCCATGTTGTAAACAACATAGTTCTGGCAACTCCTGCGACGGCACCGATGCCAAGTTGCATTGGCTACTGCCTTTCCCTTGGTCAACATCGGCGACGTGGAGCGGGGAACTTGCTACTGGGCAACAGCTGGTTTTCCATTGCCCAGGCTTGTGCCCTGAAGAGGTCACTTTAGCAACGCGTAATGTGGTGTTTTTTTTTTTTTTATTTTCACTACGCATCGGACTATACAGTAACCAGCAGTGCTGTCAGGTAACTCCCCAGCGGCACAACTCTATAGTCCTTCAGGACTGAAAGAGGCCTACTACTGCTGTGTACTGTAACCGTCACACAGCTGTCCTAGACAACTACACAAAAACATGCACGTGTACCATAGTGGTAGGTGTTAGATTGTGTACATATTTCACGAGCCAGTTGTTGGACTTTCATGGTGTACTGTAAAAACTGCGAAATATTTACATTCATGTTCTGTTACTTTGAGAAGAAACATAATTTTCGCATTGTTCTTTTTGCAAAGCCAAATGTGAAAACATTGCTAAAATCAATAAGCATTGATATTTATTATTATTGGTGTTATCTCTTCCT
Organism: Cepaea nemoralis; assembly: GCA_014155875.1. Taxonomy (NCBI): domain Eukaryota; kingdom Metazoa; phylum Mollusca; class Gastropoda; order Stylommatophora; family Helicidae; genus Cepaea; species Cepaea nemoralis. Next base: position 158,478 of record JACEFZ010018497.1, read on the forward strand.
CTTTCTTGTGTAAACATCACGGTTACGTATTGTGAATATTTTACAAGAGAAAGGGAACAGACCAACTAATGTGTTCCTGCTGTATCCATTCTTGCCTCTTCATGCTCTCTCTGGGTATTTGGTTGGAGTATATTCACAATGAAAACCATGAAACCTGTGGTGGAAACATCACCTGCCTAGAATAAATCACACATTTCAAGACCACACTTCCGGTCCAGCCGCATTGTTATAACCATAAACACTGTATTCGGTCACATACGTGTTCAGTCTACAACAAAGAAACAAATTTAAACCAATATATATATATAAACATGTAGCATTTTTCATGTGGTTGTATCGGTGTGTGTTTGTTGCTTGTGTGCTGACGAAGGCTTTGGCCGCAACACATCCATTTTGTCCATAGTGATAGTGTTCTGGTAAAGCTTACCGATTCTACTTCTAATGTTTTGGTGATTCATTCATTGCCCGAACCCCTGTTAGTCCGCACGTGCTGTGCTGGATCACCTGGGCGTGTTTACATCAATAATATGATCTTCCACATACGTGAGGTTCCAGTACCGATCCTGCACACTTTGCTGGTTTTGGAGAAGGGAACGACAGCTTCGCAACACAGTCCTCTTAGAGAATGTACTTTGATACCGAGATGAGAGAAGTCTCTACACTATCCTCAATCCAAATGACAGAATCAATGGTTTAATAGGCAAGGGATCGACTTCATTACACGGGCGATTATCCCATAGTCCTGTTTCATTACCCAGGCGACCTGTCGAAAACGTCGCACAAAGCGGCGTAACTACTTCGCCACGGGACTCCCTCTAAATGACAGAGCCTTGTTAGGGCACAGATATCGGAACGTCAGTCATCGGGCTTACTGAAGATTGAATGTAAGAATGGACATCACTACACTCGGGACATTTCCACAAGAATGGACATCGCTACATTCGGGACATTCCCACAAGAATGGACATCGCTACACTCTGCACATTCCCACAAGAATGGACATCGCTACACTCGGGACATTCCAACAAGAATGGACATCACTGCATTCGGGACATTCCCACAATAATGGACATCACTACACTCGGGACATTCCCACAAGAATGGACATCACTACACTCGGGACATTCCCACAATAATGGACATCACTACACTCTGGACATTCCCACAAGAATAGACATCACTACATTCGGGAAATTCCCACAAGAATGGACATCACTACACTCTGGACATTCCCACAAGAATGGACGTCACTACATTCGGGAAATTCCCACAAGAATGGACATCACTACATTCGGGATATTCCCACAAGAATGGACATCACTACATTCGGGAAATTCCCACAAGAATGGACATCACTGCATTCGGGACATTCCCACAATAATGGACATCACTACACTCTGGACATTCCCACAAGAATGGACATCACTACACTCTGGACATTCCCACAATAATGGACATCACTACACTCGGGACATTCCCACAAGAATGGACATCACTGCACTCGGGACATTCCCACAAGAACGTACATCACTGCATTCGGGACATTCCTACAAGAATGGACATCACTGCACTCGGGACATTCCCACACACGCTCCGTGTCTCTCTTCAAAATACACCGAAGAGATCTCATGCCGATTGTTTCAGTAACAGTTTGATTAAAATCCCGCCTGGCTTTCTTCAACGAGAAAACCATTGAACGTAACTGATTCAGTGCCAAATAAAAAGAAAGCTTGGACCACACATGGTACACAATCAAATTAACAAGCATTGTAATGTAAAGATCCAGTCACTAAGCTTTAAAACTGTGGGAGATACCACGAAACAAAACGAATAAAAGGAAGACCCAACCTATGGCGATATATCGTCCTTCTGTCCAAATGAGAGGTCATATTCTGCGATATATTATCCTTGGGCAGTAAATCAGTTTAAAAGTTAATTAAATGATAAAATTAGTTAATAAAGTTGATAAAGTTAGTTAAATGATAATTTTTTTTTAAATGAGTTAAAACTCAGGCTTCTTATGCACTCGAAAGTGACCGAACAACTAACCAACCATTCGTGTCTTCTTGTAAGCCCCTTTTCATAATACAACATATTAACATAATTGATTGTATTTTATATGTAGTGTTTTCTTTCCATGTTTGTTAGGTAAATAGCAGTAGAATTACCACTTCACCTGGAGTTTATCCAACAAATGTTACCGCCAGATAAGTCACGGATTGCGGGTCGTCATTAGCAAACTACACATCAACGATCAGGGGCGTATATTGGGATGTCGTTAAAGTGGGTCAAGTGCTCACAAGGTGCACCAGTTGCCGGGTGTGGCTTCAGATAAACAGGTAAACATCACAACTCACCAACTGACATCATTTTGACTGTTTCAAGAGTTGTTTGTTAGGAGATGAGTGGCGGATGAAAATCAGACGCTGGCGCCATTTTAATTTTTTTCATTGCGTTATGTTAGGAGTAGAATGGAGCACTTATGGGCAACACCCGTGTGTCATGATGTTGATCCGTCGACTAAACTAAACTAATCTAAACAGGCAAACTAACATCAGTTTAATTGTTGCATGGTGTGTTGAGAAAGACGGCTTAAGATAAACAGACAAACTGACATTGATTACATTGATTCAGGGTGTGGTTGTTGGGAACGCTTCAGATAAACAAGGTCACTGACTGACTCTTTTTAACTGTTTCATGGTGCTTTTAGAGATTAATTGTTTATTATAAACAGGCTGAGTGACACAAATTTAACTGTTTAACAGTGTGTTTGTTATAGGAGAAGTGGCTTATTGTAAACAGTCTCAATGACTGACACGTCCTAACTAACACATTATTAAGTGTTTTGTTGTGTCTTTGTTGGGGGAGGTTTATGATAAACAGGGTCACTGACTGACTCTGTGTTAACGGATTCATGGAGTTTAAGGGATATTAAATAAATGCGTCATTCTGGAATACACACATTTTGATTCCAGCCCGTGTAACAATCAACTACAGAGGTTCTAGAAAATCGGAATGGAAAGAGAGTTGGTGAAATAAACAAAAAAGAGGCAAGTAAAGTATTTCGGCTACGTTAACACCTTTAATGGAGGGTAAGGTTGAAGAAAAGCGGACAAGAGCTACACAAGATATCATCAAAAGATGGACGAACAGCAGTCTAATTGACACAATGTACAATCAAGTCGAGAGACATACAGTGTTGGAGATCTACCGAAGCCAACCATCATTGTGAAGACGGCACCTGATTAATTGACTTTTTTCTTATCAAAAATTGCTTTTATTTACTTGTGTAAGTACTCTTAGATGGGTAATATAAATTACTACAGTACAATAAAAGGTTTAATTTTTAATCCATCAAATCCTTCGGCTAGAAAATAGTTCTGCTGTGCTGCATAAAATGAATGACTATTATCTGTCCCACACACTGCATTGATTTTCTAACCTTCCTTTATTTTCCCATGAATCAACACTTACGCGGAGCCCGCAATAAAAGTAAGATTTATCACCTGGATATTTGCGGGAAAGAGATCGATATCTAATCATGTTGTGTGCGTGGTTATCGTAGTTGCTGTGTATTTGTATGCAGGTCGTGGCTATTGGGTTTCCATATATCTCCATATGTTTGTGTGTCTGTATGGGTTAGAAGATCATTTGATGGGATAATAGCATTTATCTTATATATAGAAACTTAGCGTGGAATTTAAAAAAAACGGTAACCAGTGAACGTAAATGGGAAAATGAATATCTACATACTTCTTACCTATCTACTTCCTGTCTACCTCTAACATAAATTCACGTATATATATCTACGTACCTACATACCTTCTACCTGCCTACCTACCTACCTACTTACCTCCCTACTTATCTTCTACCTACCTATCTCCCTACTTACCTTCTACCTACACACTTACATCCTACCTACCTATCTATTTACCTTATACTTATATACCTACCTCCTACCCACTTACATATTTACCTTCTACCTACACACTTACATCCTGCCTACCGACCTATTTACTCATTACTTACATACCTACTTCCAACCTACTTACATACGTACCTTCTACTTGCATACATATTTTCTGTCTGCATACCTACCTACATACTTAGTTCCTACACACCTACTTCCCTACTTACCTTCTACCTATCTACATACCTTCCTACCTACCTTCTACCTACATACTTACCCCCTACCTACCTATCTACCTACCTACCTACCTACCTACCGACCGACTTTCTGCCTACATACCTAATACTTACCTCCAACCGACCTATTTACCTTTTACTTATATACCTATCTCCTACCTACTTACATACTTACCATCTACCTACATACCTCTAACCTCATCATCATCATCATGTGCCATGTCGATAAGCGTGGACGGTCATGTTTCACCATCTCACACGATCACCAGAGTCTTGGATCATCTCAGTGTTCTTGTCTCGACCATACCACGTGACCAAGCCATCCATGTATTTACTTCTCTGCCTTCCCCTTGTTCGTTTCCCCTTAATTTTTTGTCACCAACTTATCCAATTATTTTCCTCTCATGACGTGTCCAAAACTGTGACTATCCACGTCTAGTTCCTCTAATCAGTTTACGATTTTCATTTGTTTCTTGTACGACTCGCTCATTGGTTTTTCTGTATGTCCTGGTATTCTTTGCATTTTCCTCAGAAACCACATTACCACAACCAGATGTTTTTCAGCTTGTTTGCTCATTGTCCACACTTCACATCCATACACAAGTACAGATTCTATGTAGCACCGCAATACTCTTCTTCTCTTTGCAAATTACATCATTTTGTTGGCTACTATCATACCCTTCATGCAAAAGGCTGCCTTCGCCATGGGGATTTTTGTTCTAATCTCTTCAAGGCATCTGCCATCAGATGTTATGACTGTTCCGAGGTAATTGACGATCCACTTGTTGAAGAATATTCCCATTTATTTGTATACTAGCTGACCCGGCCCGGCATCGCCCAGTCCTTGGTGGGGAGCATCTCATTTAATTCATATAAGTAGTCATATAAGTTCCCGTTCCCGTTACCGACTGTCTGTCTGTCTGTCTGTCTGACCCGGCCCAGCCCATGGTGGAGAGCATTTCATTTAAATCATATAAGTAATATAAGATCCCGTTCCGGACTATCTGTCTGTCTGCCTGTCTTGTGTAAATGGAGGAGGGAGGAGGAAGAGGGAGGTGGAGGAGAAAAGAGGAGGGAAGAGGAGGGAGGAGGAGACATGAGACAGGAGGAATAGGGAGGAATAGGAGGGAGGAGGAGGGATTAGGAAGAGGAGGGAGGAGTAGGGTGGAGGAGGAGGGAGGAGGGAGAAGGAGGGAGGAGGAGAACGCAGGAGGAGGAGGGAGGAGGAGAGGAGGAGGAGGAGGAGTAGGAGAGGAGAGGGAGGAGAGGAGGAGGGAGCAGGAAGAGGGAGGAGGAGGGAAAGGGAGGAGGAGGGAGGAGGAGGAGAGAGTGGGAGGAGGGGAAAGGAAGAGGGAGGGAGAAGGAGGAGGGAAGAGGATGAGGGGGAGGAGGAGGAAGGAGGAGGAGGAGGAATGTGAAGGGAGGAGGAGGAGAGAGGAGGAGGAGGGAGGAGGAGGAATGTGAAGGGAGGAGGAGGGAGGAGGTAGAGGGATGAGGAGGGGGAGGAGGAGGGATGAGGGAGGAGGAGGGATGAGGGGGAGGAGGAGGGATGAGGGAGGAGGAGGGATGAGGGGGAGGAGGAGGAGGGCGAAGGAGGAAGGAAGAGGAGGGCGAGGAGCTAGGAGGAGGGAGGAGGAGGAGGAAGAGAGTGGAAGAGGGAGGAGGAGGGAGGAAGAGATAGGCGGAGAGAGGAGGAGGAGGGAGGAATAGGAGGGAGGAGGAGGAGGAAGAGGGATGAGGAAGGAGGAGGGTGAAGGAGGAGGAGGGAGGAGGGTGAAGGGGGGGAGGGAGGAGGAGAACGCAGGTGGGGGAGGAGGAGGAGGGAGAGGGAGGAGGAGGAGGGAGAGGGAGGAGGTGGAGGGAGAAGGAGGAGGAGGAGGAAGAGGGATGTGGAGGAAGGAGGAGGAGGGAGGAAAAGGGAGGAGGAAGGAGGAGGAGGAAGGAGTAGGAGGGATGAGGAGAAGGGAGGAGGAGGGGGAGGGGGGAGGAGGTAGAGGGAGGAGGAGGGAGGAGGCGGGGGGAGTAGGATGGAGGAGGAGGGAAGAAGGAGGAGGGAGGAGGAAGAGGAGGAGGGTAGAGGGAGGAGGTAGAGGCAGGAGGAGAAGAGAGGAGGAGGGAGTTTGCCATTCCGAATTCATACTCGTCTAGGTTCTGTGATTTCGGTCCTTCCATTGATCGTTCTTCCCTTCTACACGACTGTAGATAACTTCCTTACACATAAAAAGATTAATTGTTATTGATATTGCCGTGGCATGGAGGCATATATATATATATATATGAGCAGCAGAGTTGAACGCCTACGCCAGCCGGCACGGCACTTGACGATGATGATGATGATTGCCGTGTGACAATTCTGTGTAGTCACGTCATTTTCTTCCCTTTCCCTAGCGTTTTGGTTCGGGGATTCTTTCATCATCATCATCATATATTTACGTACGTATTTTGGGAATGGGAGGAGGGAGGAGGAGGAAGAAGAAAAAAAAATACGACAGTGGGCTGCACTGGAAAGAAAGGAAGACGTGTAGAAAATTTCATCTCAATCGGATGGGCCGTTCGCGAGCGCATAAAGGACATACGGACAGACAGACATACAGACGGACGATCGCTAATTTATATATAAGACTAGCTGACCCTGCCCGGCTTCGCCCAGTCACTGGTGGGGAGCATCTCATTTAATTCATATAAGTAGTCATATAAGTTCTCGTTCCCGTTACCGACTGTCTGTCTGTCTGTCTGTCTGTCTGTCTGTCTGTCTGTCTGTCTGTCTGTCTGACCCGGCCCGGCATTGCCCAGCTCCTGGTGTGGAGCATCTCATTTAATTCATATAAGTAGTCATATAAGTTCCCGTTCCCGTTACCGACTATCTGTCTGTCTGTCTGTCTGTCTGTCTGTCTGTCTGTCTGTCTGTCTGTCTGTCTGTCTGTCTGTCTATCTGTCTGCCTGACCCTGTCCGGCTTCGCCCAGTCCCTGGTGGGGAGCATCTCATTTAATTCATATAAGTAGTCATATAAGTTCTCATTAAATTCATACAACAAAAAAAGTAACTTAAAAGAATGTCCTTCCACACACCATCCATTATTTTTAATGAAAACGCTTGCTAATCACCTGCATGACTACAGTAACTTCTTAAGCAAATAAAGATGAGTTACAATGTTATGCATTGTGCATTATTTTTATGAAAACTTTGAAAATGCCTTACAGTTTGTATCATTATTTATTATAACTCATATGCCGGTACATAACTATGGACACAGAGTTTATAAATCTTTGAAAACGATGCCACAATATGACTATAAGTTATACAGAAAAGTTATGCCCCTTGAAATAACTTTTACGGAGTTAGGTCCCCTGAAATATATGAAATTATAATGAAAAATGAAAAATGAAATAATACTGAGTAAGCAGGCGATTTCACACTAAAAAAATATCACAGTTGGCAGCTCTGGAATGACAGAAAGGCGTGTAGAAAATTTCATCTCAATCGGATGGGCCGTTCGCGAACACATAAAGGACATACAGACAGACAGACAGACGATCCTTATTTATATATAAGATTACATTGTGATATTTCTTCCTTCCTAGTGACGACCATAATCTGTGTCTTCTTACAATTGAATTCTAACCCTAGTTGTTCACTGTGTGCAACAACAGCATCTGCTAAATGTTACAGATCCTGCTCATTGTCTGTAATCAATACTGTATCATCCGCAGTTCTAATGTTATTGATGTTATATCTCCCAATGATGATTCATCTCATATCTCCTCTAACCTACCTAACAACTTACTTACCTCCTTACTACCTAAATACCTCCTACATGTCTACATATCTCCTACCTGCCTGCTTACCTCCTACATACCTACATTCTTACCTACCTTCTACGTACATATCCCCCAATCTTCTAACTATCTGCGTGTATATCTAGCGAACTGTATGTCTCTGTTCGTGACTGAATATTTATTCAACTTTTCACCAGTCTATCATTCTATTCATCCTTTCATTTCTGTCTCTGTCTACATACTTATCTAACTATTAACTCTATCTATTTGTCAATATGTATATTTGCCTGCTTGTCTGTCTGTCGGTTTATCTGTTTGTCTGTTTGTGTGACTTATTTTTGAACATTCCACTCTGTGTTACTTCAGTGTAAGGTATTCAACTATCTATAACTTATATTTGAACAATGCACACTCAATACCTATAGTTTGAACAATACATTATCTTTAGACCTATTTGAACATTCCACTCTATTTTAAGGCCTATTTGAACATCCTACTGTCTTTAGACCTAATTTAACGTTACATTGTCTTTAGAACCTATTTGAACATTCCACTTTGTTTATCTCCTACTGGAACAGTGCACTATATTAAGAATATAATTGTGCATTCCAGTATCTTTAAGACCTATTTGAACATTCCACTATCTTTAAGATATATTTATGCATTCCACTATTTTAAAGTCTTATTTGAACATTCTATTATAATTATTTACGAAACACACACTTAAAGTACAATGCACAACACGCAAAGCTCTCGGATTCCGACAATACAATACTTTGTGTGCAGAAGTCAAAAATACGCAAAGACAAATACTCAGCTTAATCCTGTAGTTGATATTTAATTCAAAGTAAAACAAAAGATGTAGAAAAAGCCTGAAAGACATCAGTGAGACCATTTGATATTTGCAGATAAATACAGATGTATACAGAATGTGAGATGTATTGTTAGATTGCATCTTCATATAAAACTGTTACTATTACATCTTCATATAAACCTGTTACCATTACATCTTCATATAAAACTGTTATCATTACATCTTCATATAAACCTGTTACCATTACATCTTCATATAAACCTGTTACCATTACATCTTTATATAAAACTGTGACCACCCTGCTGCAGAAAACCACAACAACAGTTCGTATATCCAATACGGAGGTCAGCATGGCTGAATGGATAACAGAGCTCGTTCTTTAAATCCTGTGTGCTAATGCCGAAATAGCGGGTTCAATCCCTACACCGGTCAGTTGGACTACTTCTTCTTCTTTTTGTTCGCTCGCTTAAACTCGAGCGTAGTACTTACACACTGTTTAAAGTAGTAAAAGACTGTGGGCTTGCTTTCCCTTTTAAAGGTGTCCCTCGCCATTCAGGCGAACCCACTCCGACTTCAGAGGTGTCAGTTGGACTAAACTATTGACTTCTCGCCCTTGACTTTGGGATGTAAATTATACGTTTTTCTGAAGTATACGTTTTTCTGAAGTCGGAGTGGATTCGCCTGATGGCGAGGAACACGCAAAAATCAGTTCAGAGCACTAGAAGTAGTGGCTCATGTATGGACTACGCTTGAGTTCAAAACGTGCGACCGCGAAATACAAATTTAAAAATTAAAAATCCAAAACAAGTACGAGGCGTATATAAAAACCATTTGGTGAACATTGTATTGTTTCCTGTTGTCCATTGTACATATTTTGCTTATCTGTTTCTAATTCTCTAGCCTAAAGCAAACAAATGCCATAATTACTAATCAACTCATCATTTCCTGGTGTCCAGTTTTTGTGATACAGTTAATCTGTTTGATGTAGTTATTTTTTAACTTCATCTATACCATAACTCTTCAAAGGTTAAATACACAATTTCCGAAGATTTATTTATGCATGCAATTAATTTTCATAGTTAATTTGTGCAAGTAAATAATAATTTTTAAGTTAATTATACTTACGAAATTCCTATGTGAACTGTGTGTGCATAATTAATCTGTAAGTATATATGTATGTATATAATTGTAAATATTCACGACTTTTCTTTGTTACAAGTTTCTGTGATAAATATTTCAAGTGGAGACAACTTGCCTGACCTGTGAACTACTTACACATGTAACATAACAATAAAACTTTCACTCAAATCTTATTTATTCTGTTTTAGTTATTTCTAGTTTCATTCGGTCCCGGAAATGTTAATACTATGGCCACATTTTACATCACAGTGACTTAGAAAAATCGGGCCACATGTAACATCACATAACGTGACGCTAGAAACAATCTCTCAATATGCTGCGCGCATCATGACGTGAGAGACAGCCTTATCATGACGCGAGAAATAGATTATCGTGAAGCAAGAAACAGGTTATCATGACGCGATAAAACAGCTTATCATAACGCGATAAAACAGCTTATCGTGACGCGAGAAACAGATTATTGTGGCATACGAAACAGCTTATCATGACACGAGAAACAGATTATTGTGAGCTAGAAACAGTTTATCATGACGCGAGAAACAGCTTATCGTGACGCGATTAAAACAGCTGATCATGACGCGAGAAACAGTCTCACGCAATCTGAACCTGTTTTGAAGAGTGTATAGTTGGCCGGACGTCGAAGTACACTTGTTTCTTCGGCGATGCGCTATTTGTAGCAGATGAATTAGAGTCCTGGTGTAGACAAAATATTATTATTATTATTATTATTATTATTATTATTATTATTATTATTATTAATTTGTCCTACTGTTCTTGCTTTGAAATGTTGCAGAGAGGAAACAGATGTAATTTCCTGTTTTTCGCTTGTCTTGCTGCTTGTGCTAATATTACTTTTGACTTCTTCAGTGTCTCTCTTACTTCATTCAGCCATCTTTCCTGAGTGGTCTCTCTAGCCTTGTACCCCGATGCTCGCACGCAAGACGGTCTAGAATCTGGCTAATATTGTTCCATTCTAACTAAATATCAGAACAATTTTATTCTATGGTTTTCTGACAGACTGACTAATTTACTGATTACCTGACTGGCACCTTGCCGTCCTGACAGACTTCTTCTTCTTTCGTTCGCTTGAAATATATCTATAACTGCAATGCTGTCTCCTGTATGAATCTAACAGTCTTTTTTAGTTCACTCAGCGGTCCATAGAGCTTATCTTACACTGTTGTCTCTCTAGGCCAGAAGGTATGCATGGGTATCTTGACAGACGATAGTTTGTTACATTGTGCTTCAAAACAGGCAAAATAACTACAACCCATGGCGGTAGAAAGACCGGTTAAGACCAGTGATGAAGTTATACCTCTTCATAGCACAAAGCCTGGGTTGAATTGTAGAGACCATGTGTTGCCCATGCAGCATGATCCCTCTCTTGGCCTGCCTAATTTACTCCAGAGTGAAGGTAATATCAGTACATCTGGAACAAGACAAGCTGCGGAAGCTGCCGGATTAGCAAAGCAATGTTCTAACTGTCCGCCTGTCGGAGCTCCAATTCTAGACCATTTACCAATTTGGTATTCTATCAAGTCAGTAACAAATGTTATCCCCACAGGTGTTTTAGTATCTCATTTGGCTCTCTATCTCTTTTTGTTTATCCAGCTGTGTTTCTTTTGCATCTCATCTCACATGATGTGGTTTTGCGTGTGTGTGTTTCTCGGGTTGTCCATGTCTGGCAGTGATAGTACAGCGTTGAGAAGAATAAAGTATGTAAAAATTACAGCTTTAATGTTATATTGTCTAGTGTATCCTCTCATCTCTAATTCTTTCCTTTACCTCTATGAGCCGATCATCTCTTGTGAATGTATTTATCTTACTAATCTAGTTCAATTCTGCAGTCCTGTCCAACTTAATGTAATGAGTGTAAACAAGGGTGACATCACCGGACTTCCGTCATTAGCACTCTGGTTACCTGAAACTCTATACACCTACTAACATTGAGATGATCGACTTCATTGCACCTGGTTCTCCCCATCTGTCTCGGTCTCTATCCGTAGAACGATAACTCTCTTGCCGAGGTCAACGCACAGAGTGACCACCCTGCTGCAGAAAACCACAACAACAGTTCGTATATCCAATACGGAGGTCAGCATGGCTGAATGGATAACAGAGCTCGTTCTTTAAATCCTGTGTGCTAATGCAACTCGTTCTCATTCATTGGCACCTTACCGTCAGCAGGGACAAACGCACGATTATCAAAGCGTGACTTGTCTCCCAACCTGCTACCAAAATACCATATCCGCGGTAACTGTACTGCAGGACTCTCCTTCCCTTCTCCTTCCCTTCTCCTATAGCTCAGAACCCGCGGGTTGTGTAAGCTTGGAACTGAAACTTCACATCTAAGGAAAGGCGTAGTGGGACGCCACCAGGCGATGGATGATTCAGATGGGGGTTCTTGCCCTTGAACTGGGACCACAGGTCGATCTAGCCGAACAATAAAACCCTGAAATATCCTTAGAAGCAAAGGCGGCCGATGTGACACATCACACATCACACATCACATATCACAAATCGAGTGCATATGTGCCTGAAAATATAGGACTAGCACCATATACCCGCTAAACCTCGAGGATTAAACAAGGGTAGGTCCCTTACAGGCTGCACAGGCCATATTTGAGCACGGCAGCGCCTGGCAACAGGCCTAAGGTGGTAATGTTGTACCCACGCATACAGATACAGGTTAAAGTTTGTAGCGAAGTCTTTGTCAAAACGTAAGACCTTGAACAGTGAAGACGCAAACAATAGCACGGTTTATTGTCTGCATATTTAACTGCATCTCGTCAGATATATACTGAAGAATTCACATGGAATAAACTAAAACAATAAGATAAATTCGTCAAGCTGAAATATACTATACAAACATTCACGCAGTAATTTGAATTGTCTGTCATGTTATTTTAAACTGACAATACAACGATAACAGCAACAAATAGATATGTTGTGCTATGACGGGGACTTCGATCGAAACGTTTGCCTGTGTCTGTGTGAATTTTTCCTATTCTTCGAATTCCCTGGTCATATTTTGTGGTACTATTCTGACTTCAGAATGCTTTCTCTGTGGAATGTAGATGCTTTATTGCCAACAGATCGCTATACAATGCCAAGAAAGACCTCAACCCAATGCCCAGAAAGACTTCCACACCCAATGCGTAGTAGGCCTCCACACTCAATGCCCAGAAATCCTCATTCCAATGTCCAGAAATCCCCCATCCCAATGCCCAGAAAGATTCCAACCAAATGCCCAGAAAGGCCTCCATATCCAATGACCAGAAATCTCCCAACTCAATTTTCAGAAATACTCCAACCCAGTGCCTAGAAAAACCTCAACCCAATGCCAAGTAGGACCTGAATCCTATGTCCAGAAGTATGTCAACCAAATGTCTAGAAAGACCTCCACACCCAACGCATAGAAAGACATCCACACCCAACACATAGAAAGACCTCCACACCCAATGCCTATAAAGACCTCCACACCCAATGCCTAGAAAGACCTCTACACCCAATGCCTTGAGAAACCTCCACGCCCAGTGCATAGAAAGACCTTCACACTTAGTGCCCAGAAAGACTCTCAACCCACTGCCCTGGACGACCCAACCCAATGTTCAGACGCAGATTCGAGACACTGAAGCTCTGAATGCTGGCGGGAAAGAAGATTTATGAACGAAACTCGTTCTCATTCATTGGCACCTTACCGTCTTCCCAGACGATAGTTTGTTGCATTGTGCTTGGGACGCAGAGGTGTTTCCAAGGCACCAGGGCCGGGTTATATACTGGCCAAGACCTATTGACGCGTCCTCGTCGAGCGTCCTGGGCAACAGGTCCCTTCGGGGTCCTGGCTGAAGTCAATAGGATCGCTGATTCCTCCGAAGTCGGAGAGTGTCTGCCTGTACGGCGAGGAACCACCAGTCTGCACACCAATAAGCCAGACATGGGACAACGGATACTCACGCAAACCTCAGGTCCTGTATGACATCACACTGATGTTGGACAACAGGATGTCTTCATCCGACATACAGGACTTCGCGTTGGAGCTCAAGCCAACGAACACAAGCAAGCAAGCAAGTACATTGTGCTTCAAAAAGGCTTCATAATTACAACCCATGGCGGTGGTGAATGTGACTGATAAAACCAATTCGTGCTGTAAATGTTCGTCCACAGTGGATGCATGTGAACACATGGTCATTTTCACCATCATGCACCATCTTACGTCTCACGCGCTCTGTGTGTGATTATCTGCAATAATGTTCTCCTTTGTATTTATTCCATTTCAGATATTTGCCCTCCATGCAACACGTTCAGCGGCGACTTGCTCCCAATGTGCATTTCAGTGCCTGTATCAATCATGTCCCGCTTACACACATCTTTGTATCGTAGTAGAGGCCGACGCTGAGATCTCTTACCCATCTGTAATTCACCAAAAAAGATGTCCTTTGGTATTCTACCATCATCCATCCTCCTAAGATGTCCTATCCATCTAAGTCTACGAAGACTGAGCATGGAATAAACTGTCACACAACCTGATCTTGCCAATACTTCAGTATTTGTGATTTTGTCTTGCCACTTAATACCAAGAATTCTTCGCAGACACCGCATATGAAAGCTGTTTAAACGTTTCTCTTGGCGTGAGTAAGTTGTCCAGGTTTCACTGCCATAAAGAAGAGTACTAAGGACACAGATTTGGTAATCAAGGACTTTTGTTTTGGCAGCAAGCTTCCTGGTCTCCCAGACTCATTTTGTTAACCTGTTGATTGTTGTTGCTGCCTTACCAATCCTGATGTTGTTTCCTGTTCTAGGGATAATTTGCTATTTACCTCTGAACCTAAATATGTAAAATGGTCTACTGTCTCTAGTTCGGCGTAGTCAATAAAAATTGGCGGTGCTCCATGTGCACCTTGTGACATAGTCTGTATCTTCTTTTTGCTAATTGTTAAACCAAATTCAAACAAGCATTGGAGAAAGCAGATAGTAGACGTTGTAGTTCTTCCTCAGAGTGGGTCCTAATTGCAGCATCATCTGCAAAATGCACCTCTCTGATCAGTACCCTCCTAATTTTGGTCTTAGCCTTCAACCTCTGAGCATTGTAAAGGCCACCATCTGAGCGTGTGTGAATGTATATATCACCATCCTGATCACGAAAAGCAAATTTCAGTAAAAGTGAAAAGCATATTCCACAGAGGCTGGGAGCTAGTACACAGCCTTGCTTAACTCCACTCTTGATTTCAAACTCTTCTGAAGTTGCACGATCAAACTTGATTATACCCTTCATGCCTGTGTGGAACGATTCCACAATGGACAGAAGAGTTGATAGGCAACCAATCTTCTTTAGTGCCTTTAACAGACCCTCACGACTGACCAAATCAAATGCCTTTGTGAGGTCGATGAAGGCAATAAATAGTGGTTGATTCTGTTCACGGCATTTTTCTTGCATTTGTCGCAATGAGAATATCATATCAATGGTAGACCGGTTCTGTCGGAAGCCACACTATGATTCGAGTAGACTTGATATCCCAGGACTTGAAGTCTGCTCAGAACAATTCTGGCAAATATTTTCCAAACAATACACAGAAGTGAGATACCCCTATAGTTGTTACAGTCGCTCCAATCGCCATTGTTTTTATACAGTGTTATGATGCTTGAATCTTTGAAATTATGAGGGACTTGTCGTTCTCGCCAGCATAGCTCTTTTAGCTGGTGGATCTGTAGAGTGAGTGTGTCTTGCCCACTCCTGATAACCTCTATTGGAATCCCATCCTTACCTGGAGCCTTGCCAGATGCAAGTTCATTTATAGCACACTTAACTTCTGTTATGGTAGGAAGTGTGTCCAGGTGGTCAAGAGTTGGTAGAGCCTCTATAGCGTTGAGGGCACCATCCGCTAGTTTGGTCTCACTTGAGTAAAGCTCCAAATAGTGTTCTACCCATGTATCCATCTGCTGTTTCTTATCAGTGATGATTTCTCTGGTCAAGGTTTTCGGTGGTGCATTTCTTTTTATCATTGGACCACAGGCTTTCTGTATCAGTGAAAGCGTCTTCAAGTTGCTGTTTACTCTAAGCACTTATCAGGATCGTGGATGACCAAATGGATGACCAAATGACGTGGATGAAAGTGGATGACCAAATGAGAAAAAGTTTGACCAAATATAGTAACATCTCAACCAAACTTATGAAAACTAGGAAACTTTGTTAGCCAACGAGAATAAAAACCTAGGTCAAGTAGGAAAATCTGTTAGCCAAATGTAAAAAATGTCGGCCAAATACAGAAATACCTCGTCCGCACTTATTAAAATTAGGAAAAATTTGTTAGCCAAATAGTAAAAATATTGCCCAAGTAGGAAAATTTGATAGCCAAATGTAAAAAAAATATCACCCAAAGAGAGGAATATCTCGGCCAGACTTATAAAAAGTAGGAGAACTGTTTGCCAAATGGGAAAAAGTTAGGCCAAATACAGAAATATCTCAACCAAACATATAAAAAATAGGAAAATTGATAACTAAACGGGAAATATATTGACCAACTAGGGAAATGTGTTACTCAAAGAGGAAAAATAATGACCAAGTAACGAAATACATCGCTCAAACTTATGAAAACTAGGAAACTTTGTTAGCCAAAGGGAAAAAAACCTTGTTCAAGTAGGAAAATCTGTTAGCCAAATGTGAAAAATGTCGGACAAATGCAGAAACAGTTCGGTCACACGTATGCAAACTAGGAAAAGTTGTTAGCCAGATAGGAAAAGTATTGGCCAAGTAAGAAAATTTGATAGCCAAATGTGAAAAAATATCAGCCAAAGAGAGAAATATCTCATCCAAACTTATAAAAAGAAGGAAAATTCTCAACCAAATGAGAAAAAGTTAGACCAAATATAGTAACATCTCAACCAAACTTATGAAAACTAAGAAACTTTGTTAGCCAAAGAGAAAAAACCTTGGTCAAGTAGGAAACTCTGTTACCCAAATGTGAAAAATGTCCACCAAGTACAGAAATAACTTGTCCACACTTATGAAAACTACGAAAATTTTGTTACCCAAAGATGAAAAATATTGCCCAAGTAGGAAAATTTGAAAGCCAAATGTGAAAAAATATCACCCAAAGAGAGAAATATCTCGTCCAGACTTATAAAAAGTTGGAAAATTTGTCAACCAAATGGGGTAAAGTTAGACCAAATACAGAAACATCTTAACCACATTTATAAAAAACGAGGGGAAAATGTCGACCAAATACAGAAATAACTCAACCCAATTTATAAATATGGCAACCAAACTTATGAAACGTAGGAAAATGTGTTAACCAAAAGGGGAAAATATGGTACACGTAACGAAATATCTCATCCAAACTTATAAAAAGTAGGAAAATATGTCAACCAAACGCGAACAATGTCGGCCAAATACAGAAATTTCTCAACCAAACTCATGAAAAGTAGGAACAACTTGTTACCCAAATAGGAAAAATATTGGTCAAGTAAAGAAATAGCGTGGTCAAACCTATAAAAATGTACCAACATTTGTTAACACAACTTGGCCAATTGTTCTTACAAACTTGCTCGCTGGCTCAAACAATTTGTCCACTTGCTATTATAATCGGTCGACCTATCCTATCAACTCACACACTTACCATAACAACTGTCCCTTTTCCCCAACAACGTGTCCACCGACTCTCTCATATTATCGACTCACCCTATCAACTTACCCACTGACTCTAACAACTTCCCCACATGGGCTCACAAAATTTCCACTTGTTATTACAACTTGTCGACAGCCTCGCCCAAATTACCACTTACTCTTACAAACTGTCCCAACTGCGCGCACAAAGGTGTCCACTTGTGATTTCACGGCCTCCTCACCACATAGATAAGTAGCCCTCATAAAATACAAATGTATCCCGCAAGTCATACAGAAGTGTCCCCCATATTGTCATTAAAAAAAATATTTGTGTGTGTAGGTATGTTCATGTCTTTGGCAGTTCATATTTTGTAAATTCATTTCTTCAGCATAAGATTTGTGTAAGTTCACGCCCTCATCATAAATTTTGTTGTGTAAGTTCATGTCTTCGACAGTTCATGTTTTGCTAAGGCCTAGTTTTAGTGAAAAGGCAGAAGTCTATTGGCTAGAATTTCAACCTGAGTGGTCAATTACTAACACTGCCTGTGGACAGCTATTCTTACCCATGCGCTAAAGTTGAGAAAATGAACTTCCGTTGAATGGAAGCTACCGCAGACTTGAATTATTAAACCCCTCTGGAAGAAGTAGCGGCAGCTTAACCAGGAAAAGATCTGTTATCCTTTATATTTTTGTTTATATGACGCCATGAGTAATATCGCTTGTGTGAGCATATATTTTCATAATTCCCAGACTAAGGGGGATAACTTCCACTAAGGGGGTTTCTTCCATTTGGCTAACAAAGTTTCCTAGTTTTCATAAGTTTGAGCGATGTATTTCGTTACTTGGTCATTATTTTTCCTCTTTGAGTAACACATTTCCCTAGTTGGTCAATATATTTCCCGTTTGGTTATCAATTTTCCTATTTTTTATATGTTTGGTTGAGATATTTCTGTATTTGGCCTAACTTTTTCCCATTTGGCAAATAGTTCTCCTACTTTTTATAAGTCTGGCCGAGATATTCCTCTCTTTGGGTGATATTTTTTTACATTTGGCTATCAAATTTTCCTACTTGGGTAATATTTTTACTATTTGGCTAACAAATTTTTCCTAATTTTAATAAGTGTGGACGAGGTATTTCTGTATTTGGCTGACATTTTTTTCACATTTGGCTAACAGATTTTCCTACTTGACCTAGGTTTTTTCGCTTTGGCTAACAAAGTTTCCTACTTTTCATAAGTTTGGTTGAGATGTTACTATACTTGGTCTAACTTTTTCTCATTTGGTTGAGAATTTTCCTTCTTTTTATAAGTTGGAACGAGATATTCCTCTCTTTGGATTATATTTTTTCACATTTGGCTCTCAAATTTCCCTACTTGGGCAATATTTTATCCTGTTCGACTAACAAATTTTCCTAGTTTGCATACGTGTGGACGAACTATTTCTGTATTTGGCCGACATTTTTCACTTTTGGGTAACAGATTTTCCTACTTGACCTAGGTTTTTCCCCTCCTTTGGTTAACAAAGTTTCCCTACTTTTCATTAGTTTGAGTTAGATATTTTTGTATTTGGCCTAACTTTTTCCCATTTGGTTGACATATTTTCCTACTTTTTATAAGTTGGGACGAGCTATTCCTCTCTTGCTATTTGTTTTACATTTGGGTATCACATTTTCCTACTTTCACATTTTGGTTAACAAAGTTTAGCTTTTCTTTAGGTACCTTGTTTAGTGTTTGTGTCAGCTTCTAGTGTTCGTGTCAGCGATTTTTCATTGGTTGTTTCAGTTTTCATTGTGTGTGTGTGTGTGTGTGTGTGTGTGTGTGTGTGTGTGTGTGTGTGTGTGTGTGTGTGTGTGTGTGTGTGTGTTATTTTGTCGTGTCATTTTTATTATTTTTTTAGTCACTGTTGTATCTGTCTTTGTATGTGTTATATTTTGATGCTTATGTCATTTTTCCCCCTTGTTTTTGTCCGTTTTCCTTGTTTGGATCGGTGCCTTATTATCCTATATGTTTATTTGAGTGAGCATATTGTGAAGTTAGTTAGCGCCTATTTGTCGACCGTGATGGAATGGACAACCGATGACCTCATAAGTTTTGTACGTTACACTATACTCGACACGATTTGCCTTGTAGTTACCTTTTAAGTGTCGTATCGTTGTTTGCTCGTAATGGGCATGCACCCCGGATGCTGTCGCTTTGAGAAATGATCGATATCTCACAATGAGCCTTTTTCGCGGCACTGGAGACACTATCAATAAGATGATAGAGTGGTGGGTTATGACGTCATCACCTCTTAGAACTACAAAATACAGATATTTCAGTAACACCTTACATGGCATACAACACAAACTAGCTTTATACTACATACGATATACAAATACTTAGTGAAACAACAAGCACCCTCGCTATTCTACTACTCCTACTATTACCACCACCACCACCACTACCACCACCACCACCACCACCACCACCCCGCCGCCGCCGCCGCCGCCTACTACTACTACTACTACTACTACTACTACTACTACTACTACTACTACTACTACTACTACTACTACTACTACTACTACTACTACTACCAATATTATTACTATTTGTATCCATGGTGTTGGAGATCATAGTTTATGGAGTGTCATACTGACCAATGTCAGGCGATAAGTCTCTTGCTGATGTTGGTGACTATTACTACTGGTGCTATTGGTACTATGAGTACCACCATTACATGAAGGTAATGCCGTTAATTGGGGATTTCTGTAGTGTGAGTCAACCCCGGAATTGTTCAATGGTGTTGGAGATCGCAATGTGTGGGTGATACGTCCGTTGGTAAGACACGTGATGATGATGATAATTAGTACTATTGTTGGTATTGCTACTACTACTACTACTACTACTACTACTACTACTACTACTACTACTACTACTACTACTACTACTACTACTACTACTACTACTACTACTACTACTACTACTACTCATTACAAATACCACCTAACATGGCCCTTGATGATGATGACTAATATTACTACGAAACAACTCTACTATTATTACTATACAACCACGCCAATTGTAGACAATAGCGATAAACGTATTAGAACCTACTCGCCCTGATCAGCGCCATCCTTCCCACAGCAGACAGTTTGATACTTCATGACTGAGACACCCCAACCTCTAGACCTAACAACTTGACCACCTCTTGATCATCACCATGTCACTACACCTACTCTCCTCTGCAATTTATGTGGTCACTCGACCACTTGACCACCGCTTGACCACCACTTGACCACTACTTGACCACATCTTGGTCATCATCGTGTCACTACACGTACTCTCCCCATCAATTTAAGGGGTAACTTGACCACTTGACCACCCCTTGACCACTCCTTGACCACTACTTGACCACCTCTTGATCATCACTGCATCACAAGACACACTCTCCTCTACAATTTTAGGGTTATTTGACCACTTGACCACCGCTTGACCACCACTTGACCACTACTTGACCACCTCTTGATCATCACCGTGTCACTACACGTACTCTCCCCAACAATTTAAGGGGTCATTTAACCACTTGACCACCCCTTGACCACTACTTGACCGCTACTTGACCACCTCTTGATCATCACCACATCACAAGACGCACTCTCCTCTACAATTTAAGTGGTCACTTGACCACGTGACCACTGCTTGACCACTACTTGACCACCACTTGACCACGTCAGCGATCGTTTTAAACACCACCATGTCACTACACGTAACTTCCTCTACAATTTAAGGGGTCACTTGACCACCGCTTGACCACCTCTTGACCACCGCTTGACCACCTCATGATCATCACCATATCACTACACCTACTTTCCCCGACAATTTAAGTGGTCACTCGACCACTTGACCACCTCTTGACCACTGCTTGACCACCACTTGCCCATGCCATTGACACTTTAACCACCACCATATCACTACACGTACTCTCCCCTACAATTTAAAGGATTACTTGACCACCCCTTGACCACCTCTTGACCACCACTTGAGCACGTCATCGCACACCCTTACATATAATTTAAGGGGTCACTTGATTACGTTTCCCCCCCCCCCTTTTTTTCGTTTTTTTTTTCTTCTTTTCTATATATGTTTTTTTTTTTAATTATTATGTACCTTACTTGACTCGTTTGTTTTCTTTATTGATGTTTTATGTCGTATTTTTTATGTCGTACCTATAATTACTTGACCACGCACGCCACCTCTGACCACCACACCCACTGTGATGAGTCACTTCGCAACACCCTCTCTGACCACCTACTTAAAAGAAAAACCGAAGAGTTATCGCCCTTTGAGGTGCAAAAGCGAAGTTCGCCTCAAAAAAGGAGGTCATAGGGCTCACGTTACACTACTGTTGGTGCCAATGGCCGGATCTTAGATGTTTCCATGTAACCTTATGCAGCTCTTTTGTTTTAAAGAAGGAGTTTGTAATACATAGGTCATTTCTGGTGCAATGCTCAGCAGCCGTTACCCATTTTCATTCATGCAACCGATGTTGTATTTTCCAAGGCATACTGGCCATGAACTCGATTCTTTGCCCACACGAGCATTGAAATCACCGAGCATATAAATGTAGTCGGTATTTAGAACTGCCTTGATCACAGAGCTTAACTCCTCATAGAACGAATCCTTCACATCATCAGAGGAAGTAAGTGTCGGTGCATATTCAGTTATATTGGTGGCAAAACCACAAGAGGTTTCCAACCACAGGGATAATAGTCTTTTATTACCTCCAGTTGGAATTTCAATCATTCCCAGTAGCGAATTCTCTTCACTGCAAAGCCCACACCATGTTGCCTATCTTTCTGCCTGCTCTCTACCCTTCAAAAAAAAAAAGGGTGTAATTATTTTCCCTGAGTGACCCTTCCTCGGCGAGGAGAGTCTCCTGCAAGCCAGCAATATCAATGTTAAGACGATTGGGTTCAGCATCAATCACGGTTTTTCTCACATCGTTAATATTCGTCACGTCAGTGGAAAATCCTGGACACATAGTTCTTGCGTTCCAGGTTGCAAGCCGTAGCTTGAGGTTGTTTTTTTTTTTTTTTTTTTTTTTTTTTTTTTTTTTTTTTTTTTTTAAATTAATACCTGGTGCATTGGTTTTACAGCCTGTGATTCAGATCTTGGAACGGTCATAACATCTGATGGGGGGTGCCTTGAAGAGATTAGAACAAGAATCGCCATGGCGAAAGTAACCTTTAGCAAGATGAAAAACATTCTGACCAATAAAAAGATGTCAATTGAAACGAGAAAAAGAGTGTTGAGGGGATACATAGAGCCTGTTCTTTTGTATGGATGTGAAAATTGGACAATGGGCAGTCAAGCTGAAAAACATCTGATGTCAGCAGAAATGTGGTTTCTGAGGAAAATGCAAAGAATACCATGGACAGACAGAAAAACCAATGACCAAGTACTACAGGAGACAAATGAACTTCGTAAACTGATTAGAGAAATTAGACGTAGACAGTCAAAATATTTTGGACATGTTATGAGAAGAAATTGATTGGAGAACTTGGTGACAACGGGCAAGATGGAAGGAAAGAGACCAAGAGGCAGACCGAGAGGAAAATACATGGATGGCTTGGCCACATGGCATGGACGAGACAGGAACACTGAGCTGATCCACGACACTGGTGATCGAGTGAAATGGCGAGTCATGACCGCCCACGCTTTCCGGCATGACACATGATTGATTGATTGATTCAGATTTTGTCCTAGCCCCAAGCACCCATTGAAGCAGGCAGGCAGTGACGAATCAGCACCCAATTTGCCGGGGGATGCCCAGCTTGAGCTGGACGGTAGTTGATCAGTGACATCTGTAGATGTTTCCCACCGTCAGAGGCAACCCGTGGCGCCCCATGTCTACGCCAATTAACAAGGACCCGTAACTGCTACCTCTCGCTTCGATTCCGAGACCGGTTAAGACTAGGGATGGAGTTATACCTCTCCATATCACAAAGCCTGAAATATAGAGACAATGTGTTGCCGATGCTGCATGATCCCTCTCTCGGCCTGTCTAGTTCACCCCAGAGGAAAGATAACAGCCATACATCTGGAACAAGACATGCTGCAGAAGCTGCTGGATCAGCAAAGCAATGCTCTAACTGTCCACCTGTTGGAGCTTCGATCCTAGACCAGCTGCAAACCAAGGCTTAGGGCCTGGTCTGCCCTGCCATGACATTTTGTCTTTAGGTTGCATTTCCTCGCAACAGGATAAGGCTTGTACCCTCCCAATTGCTCTCTTCCATCCGAAGCCGTTGGCACAATGTGGGGTGTCGGGTTTGGTAAGCGCTGGCCAACATTCGGTGCTAACAGAAAGCAGGTAGTACCGCCTACTGTCATTACGGTAGCTCAGTCATATATGACAAAGACCTGACAGATATAAAGAAGCAGAAACCAGACAAACACTTGTGCATTTAGTCACAATATTTTAATCGAACACAAAATATCAACAAAAAACATCAACGTGCCACCCAGCCTGGACAAACGATCCTGTAGACGTCTGCATCAAGATGGAAGACTTAAAATAGTTTCGCTTGAAAATGCACTTTCCGTATCTCATCTCATCTCATTATATTCCTCTTGTACCTTGCGGTGTCGAGGTGAAGTATAAAAAGCGGGAGAGTGCCCTCTAATGGGCTTCATCACTAAATCATCTGCAACACTTATAGATCATATTTATACTACGTGTGCTGATAACATCACAGAATGTAGTGTACCTATCAATGCAATGAGCGATCACTATCCAGTATGTTGCACGTGGTCGAAAAGGGGCACCAAAACTCCCAAACACAAACATATAAGCATAAAATATAGAAATTACAAAAATTTCAATCGAGACGTCTTCTTACAAGATTTGGTCAACTCATCTCTAGATTATGTTTACCAGCTTCCTGACCCAGACGATGCTCTGGACCACTGGCTAAAGACCTTTCTAAGTATATTTGATAAACATGTTCCATTTAAGGAAGTTCGTGTTAAACATCACACAAAGCCCCCGTGGATCACACAGGAGGTAGTTGAACTTATGAGAGATCGCGACAGGGCTCACAAAAAATAGAGATCTAACTATGTACCGTAGTCTGAGAAACAAAGTTCAATATGTTATTCGGAAGGAAAAGAAAAACTATTTAAGAACATAGTAATAGATAAAACCAACACTAAAGATATATGGAAAGCAATTAATACCTTGACAAACAAACATAAATCATCACAATCATTACCATCAAATCAGGTTACATGTGATCAATTCAGTAGATACTTTCAGTCCGACATAAACCAACTGAAGGCTGCAATACCAGATGCGCCTCATGACATATCTTTATTATCATCATTCTGTGAGAACAAATGCTATGGACACATTTCCTCCAACATACCGCTAATGACGACAACTGAAGTATTTACTCATCTCCGTAATCTAAAAAACAATAACTCATCAGGACTAGATGGAATTAGTAGTCGGATCCTTCGCCATGCTGCACCGGCGATCTGCGAGTCACTAACTTTTATATATAATCAATGTCTAACCAGAGGTCACTTCCCATCAGCCTTTAAAATCGCTAAAGTGTATCCTCATTTAAAAGCTGGTCATCTAGACGATGGTCTCATGAGTAATTATAGACCAATTTCCATATTATCCTCATTATCCAAACCGCTAGAAAAGCACATCCACAAAACAACACTAGATCACTTAGTTCGCCATAAACTGATAGTTGACAGCCAGTCAGGATTTCGGCCAAAATATTCTTGCCATACGGCACTAACAAACATGATAGAAAACTGGCATCTAAATATTAACAACAATACTCTATGTGGAGCGGTGTTTATAGACTTTAGGAAAGCATTCGATATGATAGATCATACTATTCTAATTAAAAAACTAGAAACAATGAAAGTAAGTTTTAATATAGTGACATTAATAAAATCATTCTTATTAGACAGAAAGCAAGTAGTATCACACAATAAAGTTTTATCTCAAGCCATTACCATTAATATTGGAGTACCTCAGGGGTCTATTCTTGGCCCTCTATTATTTGCCATTTATATAAATGATCTTCCATTAAATCTGTCGTCGTCCTGCGATCTATTTGCTGATGACTGCACAGTATATACAAACGCTGTTGATCGTAATGTGCTAGAATTATCCTTGCAACAGGAAATTAATAGTGTAGTTAACTGGAGTCATGCAAACCGCATGCAAATTAACATTACTAAAACAAAGTCTATGTTAATAGGAACCAGGCAAAGACTTCACACTCTAAACTCGCAGAGAACTCTTCAGCTGCACATTGGCAGCACGCCTGTAGAAAGTGTCACCGAGCACAAGACACTGGGTGTTATCATAGATCAAAATCTAACTTTTAACTCACATGTTCATGCTCTAGTTAAACAAATAGCCAAAAAAGTATACCAACTTGCCAAAATTAAAAATTTCCTTGACGAAAACACAAGAAAGATATTCTATACTTCTCATATACAAACACATATTGATTACTGCTCCACAGTCTGGGATGGATGCTCCAAATCAATAACAAAACGCCTATATTCACTCCAGAAAAGGGCAGTGCGTTTAATTAATGGTGAAAAGCTTACCGACAATGCTAACCTATATAAACGTCTCCGGTTACTGCCACTCCACAAGCGCCTGCTTTTTAATAAGACCAAACTAATTCACAAAATCCTATTTCAAAATGCTCCAAGCTACCTTTGGCCATTGTTTAAATATAACGCTAGACATAGCGAACGACTAAATATACTTCATGTCCCTAAACCTAGGATAGACTTATATAAAACAAGCTTAGCATACTCTGCCGCTCAGTTGTGGAACAATCTTCCACAAGAAATCAAAGACACCACCAATCATGATACATACATTCGCAACCTGTTTGAACACTACCTTAGTACAGACTACATGCCCCATAACACATAACACAAAAAAGACAATAATGGTAACTTATCTCAAACGACAACTAGCCAAAAACCATTCCCTTATGTATGGCACGTTACACCCTCCTTAGGTATTTATAATGCCCATGTTAAACACTGCCTCAGTGAGTCATTTGTTATTGATTATTTTTCATGCGTTTTAATGTTCTTTTGTTGTCAAAAGTTGCTTCATAAGTGATGTTGAATGAAAGAATGTATGAGAGGAAATAGAGAAGAAGGGCAGAATGTCAGACGGGCCTGCGTGCCCAATTCTTAACCCTTTGAAAATAAAGACTTATTATTATATTATTATTATTATATTCATGTATCAATATTCCCATGGACTCTGTTATTCCCTGCGTCCATCGTTTAGATGGTCGGCCTCTTCCTCTGCTCCCATTTGGTCTGTACATCATCGCTTGTTGTATCGTCGCTTTCCGTATCGTAGCTGTCAAAATTGCCAATTATTGGAACTGGGGGAAATATAAAATGTAGACTCAGTTATGCACTAATCAAAACTAGCAAAGCGAACAGCATTCTATATTCTTCTGTTTTATATTTATTTTTATTTATTTTTTAAAGAGATCTGAAATAAGTCAGTAAAGGTTCCCTTTCCACTCATAAAGCTCATTGGGCATATGGCGCTAGACAGACATATTTATCAACCAAACGACACTCAGTGGCTGATGTGTGATGTACGATGTGTGATGTACGGTCGGTACAGCCTTTGCTTCCCAAGACATTTACTGGTAGCCATTTTGAGCAGGGTCAACTGTTTCATTGATATCTGAAGTTAACCTTGGGTTGAACACCCCAGTTATGGCCACGACAGTTGAAGCTATGTGAGGGAGAAGAGAAATACCCCAGTTATGGCCACGACAGTTGAAGCTATGTGAGGGATAAGAGAAATATCCCAGTTATGGCCACGACAGTTGAAGCCGCTTGAGGAAGAAGAGAAACATCCCAGTTATGGCCACGACAGTTGAAGCCGCTTGAGGAAGAAGAGAAACATCCCAGTTATGGCCACGACAGTTGAAGCCGCTTGTGGAAGAAGAGACACACCACAGTTATTGCCACGACAGTTAAAGCTGTGTGAGGGAGAAGAGAAATACCCCAGTTATTGCCACGACAGTTGAAGCCGCTTGATGAAGAAGAGAAACACCACAGTTATTGCCACGACAGTTAAAGCTGTGTGAGGGAGAAGAGAAATACCCCAGTTATGGCCACGACAGTTGAAGCTAAGTGAGAAATAAGAGAAACATCCCAGTTGACACATGCCTGGGGTCATTGACATTAAGGAGAATGACCGTACTAGTACATAAACAAGTGATCGGGCATGAGAAATAACAGAGGAAAGTTGAAGACAGTAAGGTGAGTGACCTGGCTACCAGTAGAACAACCAGCCATGAGAAATAGTGGGGCGGGTGTGAGTGGAGAACCCCAGAGTGGATGGGGAGAGAGAGTTTAGTTCTGGGTGAAGTCAGAGGACTTGGTGATCAGTTGATGTTTTAGCGCCGAACGGATCGGTGGGCTAATACGTGGGAGTTTTAGACTGACTGCGGTCAGATCTATTGTTGTGTTGTTCTCCCAGTTGTGAAGACCCCATTGGGGGTTGGATAGTTAATGAAGGCCTGAACCCAGAGTGAGATTATAGTTAGTGGAGACTAGACCCAGTGTGTGGGTTGTGATGTGTGAGGTCCAGCTGTGGAGAGGAGCTGGATTACCTGTCTTGGGAATTTGAGATTAAGCAGGCCGTGAGAAGACAGTGATGTGTGCGTGTTAAATTGTGAGGAGGATATTTATATTCTATGGATTATATTGTGTCTGGATATATAAGGATGTTCCGTTTGTCCGTGTTCTTTCTGTATTAAAGGATTATGTGCGCCAACTCAATCTTGTTTAATGACTGATGGACGTGTATTACTGGGGTGAGTTGCATTGTGAGAGAGTTAGATAGCTCAATTGACACACCAGGAGCATCGTTACCTAGACAACGACCATCTCACGAACTTATCATTAACAACATCGTGAGATTAACTGGGAGCTCTCCGGTCAAGAACTATATAGACATTGTTGTCATTCTGAGATATCTAGGAGCTCGTCGCTTGTCAAGATTTGCTGACAACTGCATTCGGTCAAGGAACACCGTGCAATATTGAGATATCTGTGTGCTCTTCGCTGAGAGAGAAGTTATTATCTGGTGACTTCGTTCCATCAAACTAACAAACCCTTGACAAGTTGGATATTATTGCTTAAAGAAATTAATGTGAACTCTTCGGTGTGTGCGCCAGATAATTCACACAGACAGACGGGAGTAAACACGCAAGATAGCAGTCGGGGCACGGAAAAACCAGAGTTGAATACAGAGTGTGGGGAGGTAAGCGTGCGTGTGTGTCAAGGACAGAGTTCACGAGAAACCAGGTAAAATTGATACCAGGCAGTAGTGCGGAAGATAACAGACAGTTCGCCAGAAGGTCACACTACAAGTAAATTACTGGACAGTCCTGTGCGCGCTGAAGACAGGTGGATGTCGCGTGGACAGCGAGTTGTTTGCGACAAGAAGAGGTCAGTCCTAGGTGTGTGTAGGACGGGACAGGATTGAAAATTCAAAGATATTGACAGGTGTGTGTGTGCTGATGCGACGCACTGTGTGATCGCAAGGCGACGATAAACTCTCTCGGGGAGGGGAGAGGTACGAGAAATTGTAAAACAGAGAAAATTGACAATCGCTGATTCGACGGACAGGTGTCTTTGTGGATAACGGAAAATTTCCGGACATTACTTTGTTCGCGGCCAGATTAAGTGTGTATTTTTGTGACAAAGAGTACTGAGGTACTGACTGTATATATATGTTATTACATGTAGTGTTGGATAGGCACTTTTTGCAATCTCTATCTAAATCGGGATAGGCGTGACAAAACGTGGTTCTTTCTGGTGCTTACGATATTTTTGGTATGGAAAACGCTAATGAGTTAGCGTGTCGTGCAGTGGCATTGGAGTCCTAACTAATATCTAGAGCCGAGTTGTCTGACGTCAGATTTGTGTATATTTTGATGCTATAATTTTTTTTTCTTTCTTTTCGTTATATTTACATATGATATTTGTTGTGTTCGGATATATGTTATTATTGTGATCTTTCGTCATTTCTACTGTCTAGTGGTCAGTGTCAGTTTACATATTATTACGCGCACTGTGGTCGTCCCTACACAGGCTTGTGGTTGTTACTGTGGTTTATTTCTTTGTGATCACCGTCTCCGTGTACTTGGCTTGTGAGTCTAACGTTTTATAGACAACACTTACTGTTATCATTCATTCGTTTTGTATATGGATATATATATATATATATATATATATATATATATATATATATATATATATATATATATATATATATATATATATATGTTTAAATATATTTCCAGAGTATTTTACAGCTATTTGATATATATGCGAGGAAGTACAGAGTGATATTATTAGTACTACGGATTTACGTACAGTCTTAGTGGAGGTGTACTTAGGGAGGGCACACAAAGACTAGCAGCAGAGTCTTTACATTTATAGTTGGCTGACAGACAGTAACGTGTCCACAAGTACAAGATGCCTACGTTGATGGAATATATTGTAGCAGGTGAACGGTTAGGCCTGAAGGGTAAAGAGTTACAGGAGTATGCCGAAGCAAAAGAACAAAAACAGATTGAAAGAGAGGAGATGCCAAAT
Source organism: Cepaea nemoralis (assembly GCA_014155875.1). Taxonomy (NCBI): domain Eukaryota; kingdom Metazoa; phylum Mollusca; class Gastropoda; order Stylommatophora; family Helicidae; genus Cepaea; species Cepaea nemoralis. The sequence continues at coordinate 188,629 of JACEFZ010018497.1, forward strand.
GAACGTGAAGCTAAGCGTCTACAGGAAGAAAAAGAAACACAAGTAAAGTTAGCTGAGATGGAAAACAAGCGTCTACAGGAAGAAAAGTTAGCTGAGAGAGAACAAAGACAGGCTGAAATGGAAGCCAAGCGTCTACAGGAAGTGAGAGAGACACATATGAAAATGGAAATTGAGAAAGAGAAGATTAAGATGGAAGAGGAAATTTCTATAAAAAAAGTTAGAATTTGGATCGAAGGGTCAAAGTGAAGAAAGCAGAAGACCTTCCCATCCCTCACAGAGACTAAAACTGCCATATTTTACAGACCGGGACCATCTTGAATCTTATTTGGGAAGATTCAAAGCATCAGCGAAAGTGTTAGGTATTCCAGAGGGAGAGTATGCGATGCAACTTGGCGAGTTTCTTACGGATAAGGCCCTAGATACCATGTTTAATTTACCTGTGGAAGAAAGAAACAACTACACTATTTTGCGGCAACGTTTGTTAACAAAGTTCCAACTAACTGAGCATGGCTATAGAACAAAGTTTAGACAGTTAGGACCAGAGACAAATCAAGATTTCACAGATTTTGTTAACACAGTAAAGAACACATTTAACACATGGATGGAGCTCGCAGAAGTAGGGAAACATTTTAATAAATTAGTAGATTTAGTGTTAAGAGACAAAGTATTAGCTTCATGTAATACCAATTTAGTGGCTTTCTTTGAAGAACGTAAGCCAAAGGACATAGACACAATGTCTCAGTTAGGGCAAAACTACATGACTGCACATCCTAACGTATCTATTGGTAGACAATTTAGTGAGGAAATAGTCTGTGCAGCGTACACTAAACAGGGCCAGAATCCAGTCATCAGACCAAGGGCGAAAAGTGTGGATTCAGCACAGAAAGGTGAGCAGCAAGAACTTCAAGATATTGGTTTTCGAGGAAACAATGTTGGTAGGGCAGGACGTTACCCATACAAAAGAGGGAATTTTCAGAGACGTCCAAACAGTTATGCCGGATGTTGGAATTGTGGGAGCTGGAGACACAAAATGGCAGAGTGTGATGCACAACCATCAGATGGACCAACGAACAACAGTAAAAGGGAGATCACTTATTTCAAATGTGGAAGGAAGGGGCATGTCAGCTATCATTGTACGATGAGGGAAACGGAGCATTCTAATGCAGCACAAGTTATTGAGACTATCAACAATGAAGATTGTATTGGGTGCAAACCTCTTTTTGAAAAAGACGGTCAGCCAGTCCTAGTGTGTGGTCATACAGTTAAAGCAGGATCAGCAGTGCATGAAGGAGGAAGTCTGGAGATGCACCATGGATTTGTTAATGATAGGCCAGCGTTAACAATTAGGGATTCCGGATGTACGTCTATCGGA